>WTXK01000760.1:0-20158 GCA_025769895.1 Lactarius psammicola
AGGCTCAGAGCGCACACGTACGTCCTACTGAGGAGCGACGATGGCGGGTACACGCGCAGCGTCTCACGAACTACAGCGTCAAGATATGGAAGGGACATCAAAACGTCATACGGGAGCTCAATGTCGTTCCAGTTGCTGCCGTCCAACGGGATGTCCTGGGAGGCCGCGTAGTCCAATTTAGCCTGCCGTAACTCGCTGCGCAGCCGGGCTTGTGTGGTGGGTCCGGAAGCTAGGGCATGGAGGAGACGCAAGCTGGCAAGGGCAGGGGTCTCAAACCCTCCCACAATGACGGTACTGTGCTGACATTAGCGACCAATCACCATCACTAACGAAGAACTCACTTCATTTGGCCGATCAGCTCTTCTTCCGTCAGTCGTTCCGCAGGGTCAGATGAGGCATTTGCTCTGACTAAAATCACGTAACTAGTCGATGAGTTGTCAGTTACTTGAACAAAACGGACGCACGCAGGATAGTCATAATATCTTTTCTCTTCATATGGTCGCCCAAGTTTCCATCGCCTTTGGTAGTCCGCTTACCAACAGTCGGGCCTTCCTCCAGCTCCGCCTTCTTCTCGGAAAATGGCCTTGCTCGCCTCATCCATGACTTGGACAATACGACGGAGGTCACGCAAGGCTTTGATAGGGAGCCAATCCACCAACTTGTTTCGCCAATACAGCGGAATGTTGCGGACAATGAAGGGTATAAACGGGCGCAAAAAAATCAGCTTCAGCGCGGTGGACTGCTTTGGTGAGAAGCGACCGCACCGATCCGGCGAATCTGCTTACGCGAGGTTTCTGAGGCTTCTGCGAAGATGTGGCTCTGAGCTGGCTCGAGCGCATTGAAAGTGTAACCTAAACCACCCTGCGATATATATTCCAAGGCTCCCCGCGACATCCAAGGCAAACGTCGATCTCTTGTGATCCTGAGTGGACAATTAAGACCCCTGTGCGGTCAGTAACACCACTAGCTCACTCACATCATCTTCGGCAACTGTGAAAGGAGCACAGAACGCATCTTCGAGCTAGGCTGAATGACGGGCAGCAGCTCCCGCATGTTGGCAAGCGAGAAGACAGGATTGAGTATCTTGCGCTGCTTTCGATGCTGTTCGCCTTCATGAAGGATTGAGCCACTGTCATTTCGTCAAAAGGGGGGGCATAACGTACCAAGGGTCGAAACCAGTCCTTCGCCAAACATTAGTTTGTTTCCCCTGTACCTACAGTTGAGCTGGCAGCCCACTTGGCGACATCATACGCACATGATGAACATGTCTGTCTCTGTATAAATATGCTGCTCTTTCACAACAATATGATGAAGAGCTAGGATCAGAGACGTATAGCTGTTGACCCTGGAAAGCAAGACATTTAGACTATACCAATGTGATTCAAGGTTACAAGGACTCACTCCCAACAAGGTATGAATCTTCACCACGCCTCCATACTTCTGGGCGAGCTTGCAGATTATACTCTAACCCATCCTGAAATATTCGATGAAGGTTCCCCTGTGGGCGGTGGATGTTCGTAGCACCTTGATAAAAGCAGGTGTACTGACCCTTGAGCCAGTGCTCCCTCTTCGGACCGGCTATGGAATTGAGAAGAGAGTCCGGGCGTGAAAGAATCCTTTCGAACTTCCAAAGAAGGAAGGCAACAAGTGCGGATGCGAAGATCATTACGATAGTCATGACGGCAAACCTAATCTAATTGGAGGGAGGTAGTTATTTCGGCGAATTAAAGTTCCAGTGGGGGCTTACAGTACTCCGAGGCCTGTGTGGTCCCTCGAAGGTAGGTGATGTCGTCAAACGAAAACGACGACATAAAGCACGTAACGTAGCGACACGAACCGCGGTCGCATCGTCGTTGGCAATCTGACTCGGACTTGTATAAGAACCAAGTGAATCAGTCATTGGGGTTCTATATCACACAAAATCTAAAAAGAGAGTTGACAATGGGCGTCCTTTTAAATCTCGAAAACTCAATGACACCATTCGAGTCTCATGGCCAGTGCTATCAGCAGCAATTAGTAGCCAGAATAACATAATGTCGGCTATCTCGCATCAGGATTTGTGAAAATTTGTTTTGGGAGGTTTTTTTTCTCACAAAAAAACCCCCCAAAACTGCCTAAAACAAAACAGTTGAAAACACTCAAACTCAAAAAATGACTATCATGACTTCTGTAAAAGAAAGCCCCTCCAAAATTGGGGTGGGGAAACCCGAAATTGTGTAGGTACTAGGCCGCCCTACAGCACCACAATAGTACATTGTAAGTCCAATCGAAAAAAAAACAAAACATCAAACTCGGACCCGGGGCCAATTTGACATCACCCCTACTGTAAATCAGTCTGTGGAGGAAAAGTCTTCTTCACACACTGTCCGGATGTCCAGGGGAACCTGTGGTGTCTTCCCGTCCCCAAATGGCGCTCGCACAACGGGTACTTGCAGTCCGTTCATCATCCAGTATATCTCCTTTCTATTTCCGTCCTCATCTGTCACCGACGGTAAGGAGAAATACATGCTTGAGATCAGGGTCGTGATGATTTGCTCTAACATACTGCAATGAGCACCATCAAGTGGGGAAATCGCAAAAAAGAGGGCGTACTAATCTCCATCTCTGCAAATTTGAACCCACTACTATCCGAGTTAGTCAAGAATTATTACCAGGAAAGATGACGCACATGCATGCTCTTCCACCACCGAGGAAACGTCATCCTGTGACCCGGAGAGTTAGCAGGAACTGCACGGAATTCGGAATCTAAGTACTGACATGGACGCATATACGCCGGGATACTTGACGCCGCCCCGATTTCCAGGCGTGTTCGTTGATCCCTCAGCGCTGTCACCAAGCGCGCCGTCAAGTTCTTGACCCTGGCTGAACCAGGCGCGCTGGCCAGATGCATTCAACCAGCGCTCAGGTCGCCAATCCGAAGCGTCATCCCCCCATACCGCCTTGTTATGGTTCGCCGCGAGGATAGAGATGATGACTGTCGTGCCTTCTGGAACAACGACGGACGTGACCTCCTCACTCGTCGAAGAGAGGACGGGAAACTGCAAAGGGAGGGTCGTTGTCTGCCGTGCTCTACAAGTACAACTCAGGTCAGCGGGTCCCATGGCTATGTATATAGCACAGGATGGGAGCGCGCGTACGTCCTACTAAGAAGGGATGTTGGCGGGTACACGCGCAGCGTCTCACGAACTACCGCGTCCAGATATGGAAGGGACATCAAGATGTCATACGGGAGCTCAATGTCGTTCCAGCTGCTGCCGTCCAACGGGATGTCCTGGGAGGCTGCGTAGTCCAATTTAGCCTGCCGTAACTCGCTGCGCAGCCGGGTTTGTGCAGCAGGTCTAGAAGCAAGGGCATGGAGGAGACGCGAAATGGCAATAGTTGATGTCTCAAACCCTGCAAAAATGACGGTGCTTGTGCTGACATCAGTGGTCATAATCACCCTAACTAGCGAAAAACTTACTTCATTTGGCCGATCAGTTCTGCTTCCGTCAATCCCTCTGTAGGATCAGATGAGGCATTTGCTCTGACTAAAATCACGCAGCTGGTCGAGGAACTGTCAAGTACTTGGACAAACTGGACGCACGCAGGATAGTCATGATGTCTTTTCCCTTCATATGGTCGCCCAAGTTTCCATCGCTTTTGGTAGTCCACTTACCAACGGTCATCGAGCCCTCCTCTAGTTCCGTCTTCTTCTCGGAGAGAATGGCCTTGCTAGCCTCATCCATGACTTGGACGATACGACGGAGGTCACGCAAGGCTTTGATAGGGAGCCAATCCACCAACTTGTTTCGCCAATACAGTGGAATGTTGCGGACGATGAAGGGGACAAGCGGGCGCAAAAAAATCAGCTTCAGCGCCGCTGGACTGTGCTTGGGTGAGAAGCGACCGGCCACCAATCTGGTGCATCTACTTACGCGAGGCTTCTGATGGCCTCCACAAAGCTGTGGCTCTGAGCTGGCTCGAGCGCATTGAAAGTGTAACCTAAACCACCCTGCGATATATATTCCAGGGTTCCCCGCGACATCCAAGGGAGAATGTCGATCTCTTGTGATCCTGAGTGGGACAATTAAGACATCCCTGCGCGGTCGGGTAACGCCACTAGCTCACTCACCACCATCGTCTGGCAACTGTGAAAGGAGCACAGAACGCATTTTCAAGGCTATGGGCTGAATGACGGGCAGTAGCTCTCGCATGTTAGCAAGAGAGAAGACAGGATTGAGTATCTTGCGCTGCTTTCGGTGCTGTTCGCCTTCATGGAGAATTGAGACTCTGTCATTTCGTTCAGAGGAAGGAGAAAAACGTACCAAGAGTCGAAATGAGCCCTTCACCGAAAATAACCTTGTTTCCCCTGCACCCAAAGTTCGAGTTGGCGGCCCACTTAGCGACAGCATACGCACATGATGAACATGTCTGTCTCTGTATAAATATGCTGCTCTTTCACAACGATGTGATGAAGAGCTAAGGGATCAGAGACGTATAACTGTTGATCCTTGAAAGCAATACATCTAGGTCACAACGGGATTCGAGACTACAAAGACTCACTCCCAACAAGGTATGAATCTTCACCACGCCTCCGTATTTCTGGGCGAGCTGCAGGTTATACTCTAACCCATCCTGGAATATTCGATGAAGGTTCCCTGCAGACGGTAGGTGTTCAGCTAGCACCCGGATGGAAGCAGGTGTACTGACCCTTGAGCCAGTGCTCCTTCATTGGACCAGCTACAGACCCGAGAAGAGAGCCCGGGCGTGAAAGAATCCTTTCCAACTTCCAAAGAAGGAAGGCAACAAGTGCGGATGCGAAGATCATTACGACAGTCATGACGCCGACCTAATCTAATAGGAGGGCGCTTGATATTTCAGCGACTTGGGGTGTACCAGAGGGGCTTGGCACTATGAGGCACGGGTAATGAATAGACCCTCAAAGCATGTGGACTCCTTATAACAACCGTCACGGCCCGAGCGAAAAATCACGGCGAAAAACAGCCTAAATCAAAAAGAAGCACGTAACGTAGGGACACGAATCCGCGGGTAGTCGTCAGTCTGATTCGTATAGGAACCACCCGGTCGTCTTCTCGTGGTCGTGCTATTAGGGTTCTACGCCACACAAAATATGGACGAGTTGGGGATGTGCCCTTTGTAGAAAGCATCACAATCTGATAGTTTCTATCAGCGCCTAGTATTAATAACTGGAGTCGACTGTTACGACTGCTGCACTTGACCATCCAGTGTAAGAGTTAAGCTGATTGGGCTGCAACTGAGACTCGGGTTTGGATTTTTAGAATTGGCAGATGAGCAGTGCTCTTCCCAGGTGACAAATATCCAAGCATAGTCATCGACAGAGCGCAACTCAGAGCCATCACATCACCATAGCATGGAGACAGACTCGGCACTAGTAAGATAGTCAGCTTCGAGAAATCGATGTTGGAAAGATCACCAAGCACGTGAGAGTTTCAGAACCACTCGCACGTCGTTCTTTTTCGCACGAGTAAGAAAAAAAGGGAATTAAGCTACGCCTCCGGTGCCTTGTTCTCCATGCATCTGCCCAGAGCAGAAAAGATCGACCCGGACAAAGCACAGTCCGAAAGCTAGAAGGGAAACAGCCGACTTGTATGAATATCTGACCCAACCATCTGGCTTGTATTCACGTCCCATTAAACTGGCCTTTTCTCTGCAATTGTGGTAAGGTTCACTCTTGAAGGTTACAAGTACCTAGTAGGGCCTAATACTGGCGATGCAACGGTGTGCGTTCTCGCTCAAATGTCTTACAATAGCAATTAGCTGGCCTCAACCGTACTTGCATAAGTGCGCTGGGCCAGGGACCATCACAGGCGCCTCGTTTCGCCACTCCGCCTCTGCTTGTCTGCCATTGGGTGACGCCTTGTGGTTCGCGTTTGGTGACAAACCCTACGTGCTCTTCGCGATGCTGTTGCAACAGGTATCTCCATCGTACATAGCGCCACTATTCCTCTCATACTCGCGCCCACATACGTGCCTTTATCCCAGAAGGGGCCGACAATTTTCGCTTATTGGCTGTGGTCGAATTTCTTCCTGTTCTTCTCTATTTTTTTCATGCGAGCCCTTTCCAGACACCCTTATCGAGGGCAGCCTGGTATTTCCAATGCGCGCATATTCACTCATCGCAAAGCATGTACTTATGGGACTCAGCAAAGTGGCTGGTTCTACTACCTGGAGAACCCAGGAGGATATCAAGAAGCTTTTTCCGATCGCAGCGGAACGGATATCTGGAACGCGGCGTGGTCCATAGCCTTGAAGATGCAACGTGGCGACATTCTTAGGAGGAGCACTGATTTGGATCCTTGAAATACTAGACGAAGACCATGATATGGAACAATTCATGGCAGGTGTTCTAAAATTCTACCAGTCGAAAGCCTTGCCTACCGCGAAGGCAACCCTCGGCAATTTGTCCTATCCAAATCAGGGTCCTTGAAGTTATGGAACACGCCACCGAAGGCAATTCTCACCTGACTGCTCTGCGGAAAAACGGAGTCGGGCATGCCTCAGAGGGTTGTACTTCATTCCGGGGGTGGTGCACGATATCTGTCGGCCTTTCGACACGCCTCTAACCCCCCACAAGCCTCGCTTCCATTCTCGTTGTGCCCGTGGCCTATCGGGACAGAGTTCAGTCTTCAATTGATGATGTCGTTGTGCTTGCCGTCCGATGTCTTTCCACGGTGATAGCCACACAGACCACTTTCTCAGACACCTCCCGAGCCACGGTCCTCCGAGAAGACGACGGGTACCTTGCCATTCTCCTCCGGCAGCTTGGGGTCCAGGGGTCCGCTCTACGCTCGTATCTTGCGGGCAACGGGGGAAGACATTCTCTTTGGGAATCTCGTCATTTTCGTGTGGCCCACAGCCCAGAGTTTTCACGGAACATGGAGCACTGCCTAGCGACTAAGCGAAACGAATATCACCCCTGCGGAGCTCGCGAGGCTACGCAGCGCTCGCGCGACGCGATCCCGGGACCCCGCGGGGAAGTCGCTCCCCGTGCGTCGCTCCCTACCGCTCGCCCTCGCGGTCAACCACGACTTACGCTCAAATACCTGATCGATCTGAGCTCCTACGACGCCCCGAAGCTGGAGCTACTGGGCGACTTTCAAGAGGAGTAGGACTACGTGGAGAACTTTCGGCAGGACGCCGCGCAGCTCGGGCACAGTGCACACGGCTCCAGCATGACTCTTGAGGTGCTTCATCAACCCTCCGGGGAAAACATTAGGTTCTCGTGAGCAAGATGGACTTTTTCGAGATAATTTCAGTTCCGGTCGAACATGTCCGGCGCCATGAGTTCGATAGTTCTCATGAGGCCTCTTCGACCTCCACGCGCACAACTGTTCCGGTTGTGCCACTTGCGCCTTTATCACTTGACAAGACGACATACCCATCGGGGGACCCGCCTCAATTTAGTTTCGAACGTTCTTCGCCAGAAAGCCTGGCGAATGACATTGAAAGTCGAAACACTCCGTATGATATGTAAAGAATGGTATTTCTGTCTATTTAAAATGTCGTTTTGATCTAGATATACTTTTAACTGGACGTTTCTTTCCTTTTCTTTTTTGAGAGACATGGTGGTCTTTGAATCCACCCCAACGAAAATAAACGCGATGAAGGATATGGTGGTGATGACTCGAGCGCATAATAGAACGTAACTTGAAGGGTTGTAGACATGCATGGGACCCGCCCATGCGAAGACAAAACAGCACCTTACACCACAAGGTGGCGCACCATAGCCCGATAAGTAGTATTGCTTTCCTTCCCCAGCGCCGCGAGTCCTTTCACGGCAGCACTAACGACGTCGGGATTGCGCAAGGGGCCAGGTGGGACGACCGTTCCACGACCGCCATTTCCGCCCGTGCGCGCGTAGTCTTCCGACCGATGATCGACCAACTCCACGCGCCGCAGCACGACATCATACTGTGCACAAAGCGCGCGCACCGCTCCCCACGCGCCAGAGCGCGCGTGTCCGCGGACGCCCCACATGACACAGACATCGTTAGTGCGGACCTCGAGCGCGCCGGCTTGCCAATGGGGCAGCCAGCGCGTGAGCGCGTCGAGCAGTGCGAAGGAGGCGACGTCCTCTACGGCCAGGTCGTCCGCCGTGTACGAAAACCTGCCGAGGGAGGAGCTAGCGGCCCAGTGGGCGCCGTCGATGACCAGGAGAAGCTCGTGCGTCTGGCGCGCGGTCGGCGGCGCGATGGGGAGCCGACCGGTGTTTCTGAGCGCGAGGAGCGTGCCGACTATATCCTCCGGGTCGTCCTCCCGCGGGAAGGCGCGCATCTGGGGGGGTGCACGGCAGATCCCCGTCGCGCCGGAGCCGCCGCCGCGGGCGGACTTGAGCCCTGGCCAGCGCTGGAAACGGACGATGGCGTCGAGGTGTTTCCAGAAGAGCTGCCGGCTGAAATTGCGCGGAAGGTGGATGTTGCAATGGGCAAAGGCGTAGATCATGAAGAATGGGTTGAAGTCGGCGCTGAGGAGGCAGTCGAAAAAATAGCCACGGTCAGCGAGCTCTTGTACTATCGCGCGAGCCACTTCAAAGGCATCGGGGGACACTGCAACACACAAAAACGTAATGTCTCAGCGTTGAAACCTGTACCCCATCTCGTTTGGGGAGACGTACTAGAAAAACCGACTCGCTCTTGAGAAGACCGCTCCCAGTCGATCTGCGGGGAACTGGCATACTCATGGTGGGCGTGTTTACAGCTTCCCGCACAACCAAACCAAACGGCGTCTTCCTCAGTTGGGGTCTGATGCATGATCCACTCTTGAAGATCGGGCCATAGATCACCCACAACAGAGCGGAGGTCTCTCCAGATGTCCCCAGGCTCGCGCTCTTCGCAGCCCCCGCGCAAAAGGGAGTCCTTGAGCGTCCATCGGAAGTAGTTGTCCGTGTCGTCGCCCCAGCACTTGCTAATAACAGACAATAACCGAATAGTGCGTCGAGTGGGACCCGGTGGCTCGCGTCGCTCTCTACGGAGAGCAACGAGGTCGACTACAGGAGGACCCGCCGGAGAACGAGTTGGTACTTTTGTGGGCGAAGACGATCGCGTTCTGAAGCGCGGCGGGAAATTTTCGCACTCGCCCTGAGGTGACGTCGGATGTGGGCGACCGGTAAGCCTGTTCGGGCGGGTCGGTGTCTCTGTCGCGCTTGCCACACGGCGCTGGGTCGGAGGTGCCGTCATGGTGCTTGGGAAGCGGGGCTTGGTAGGTGAACCCGCAGTACTACTGGCCACCCGGGGCCTGCCAGTGGTGGATGAGCCCGACCTTTGCAGGGACATTTCTGCGTATTCTCTGGGCGTGTAGAGCTTCACGGGGCTTCCATCGCTGTGCTTCGGGAAGGGGGGTGATTTGTGGTGTAGGCAAGCCTGTCGAAATAGTACGCGAGCCTTTGCTCCTACATGGTGTCTGCGGAAAGGCTGGACTAGCCTGAGGTGTTTGCGCCGCGGGCGCATACAGGAGCTTAGAAGGGGTCGAGGGCCTGCCTCGCTGAGGGGTCTTTTGAGGGCTGGGGTATGAACGATAGTCAGACATGAAGAAAAAAACAAGACACCAAGCCTTTCGAACGTCTCTGAGTTATGAGTCCGAGGAACTGTTAATGCTTTAATACCCCCCACACCCCCAGCGAGCACCAAGCTTGTGACGAGCAAGGCCACAGTGTTGCTTTGTGGTTAGCCACATTGTCGGACTGTGGGCCACCGAACTATCGCTAGCAATCGTGTAGACAGTGATAGTGTAAATCGTGACCGCCTACAGAGGGGAGGGAGGCCACAAGCATGACAAAAAGTCCACACGTAGAGAAGGGTCGCAAATTCGGCAGGGTAGTGGGCCTGAAAGCTAAACACACATGATGAGGCGGTGGTCCAGCCACAAACGACCAAGGTCGGCCGGAACAATGCCTCAAGTCAGTATCATGATGTCTACGAATCTAGAGCTGTCCGGCCAAGCGAAGTCGCGGCCAGGGTCCTGACTGTGTGCAGCAGAGATCCACCTTGCGGGATTCTCTGAGGAAAGGAGGTCCATGCAGTCCTTGAATTTGAATGAAATCAATATACTAGGTATTGCCGCCTGGTCGAGTCGGTCTGACTTGCGAAGCCGTAAATGATATCAAAATCAGGTGCTGTACTCGGAATGGACACGGGATCACACGGAACTTGAAATCACGGTAAAAGCGCGGTTGGGGTGGTGACTCGAGGTGACTCGGAGGTGTATATCCAGATATTACGTTAAAATATATGCGTCGGTACAATAGTAACAGGAAGTGTGTCATTCTGCAGCAACAGTTGTATATACGAGCAACAAGACAGACGACGTTGTGCACGGACGAGGTAACGACGATCACGGGTGGCGGGGGACGAAGTAAAGTGTACAACGGGAGAAGATAAGTCACGTCTGTCAACGGTGCGTGCAATATCGGTATCCAGCCAGAAATTGGCGGGGTTCCGACGGACAGGTACAGGACGAGTGGGAGCAATGCGAAGTTGTGCTGCAAAAAGGTAGAGGTATCATGCAAAAGGGATAATAGCAGAAACGAGTAAGTTATGCGATGTGAGTGTGAGTTCTATGACTATGAGTTGTGAATAAAGGGGAGATTAGCGGTGGTGTACACGCGCTTTTGACTTGAGTGTTGACACGGGTGCGTGGGACCAGGGCAACTGGGCATGCGCAAGGTGTTACCGCATTGGAAATCACCGGCGTGGTGCAAGGGATGACATTGCGAGGCCCTGTGCAAGCTCCGGCTTCCAGGAGACGCGCTGCATAGCCTCGGCGAAGTCGACCCACTCTCGCCGCCTTTCCTTGCTCTCCAACCATTCCGAGTCAAGACTTGCGACGTCAAGCTCGAAAAAGTGATACGTGGACGCGGCGGCTGGAACGGTTGTTACGAAGCGCGTGATTGTGCCGCGCACGCCAGCTGGTAGGGAATCATGGCGGAACAAGGTGGGGAGTGCACGTCAGGATGGGGTAGGACGGGTAGATGGGCAAAGGATTCGACCTTCTTCCGAGGCCTCTCTCACGGCAGCAGCCTCAAGCCCAATGTCCGTAGACTCCCAACCACCCTTAGGCACTGAGAAGACAACAATGCTGAGTCAGCGAGTGACTTTAAGACAAGACGGATCTTTGGGGAGAAGCACTCACAGACCCAACAATTTGGACGTTTTCTACTGGTAATGACAAGAACCTTGCCAGCTGCTCTGGCGATGGGAATGGCACAGCACACGACCCTTGGCGTTGAACGGCCTTTTGTAGACATGACGGGAATGGAGTAACGGGGTTTTGGTGGAAGGGACAACAAGAAGTAGAGACGATGGTGGTAGTGGTTGAGCAAAGGAAAGATACGTTGGCTAGAAGAAGGTGTTAGGGTGTTCAAGTTGACTTCATGAGTCGAGGTGTAGCAAGGGGAACTAAGGGGATGGGCTCGTATATGATGGAACCTGTGTACGGTTGTGATGTAGTCACCAGGTGAACGTAATGCAAGCGAGCTAACGTGTTCGTTTCAAGGGTTAATGGGGGGAACCCAGTAAGAAGGGTGGCTGTCCTTGTCGTACTGGATAATTTTTTTAAGAGGAGCGATGACAAATGGGCGGGAGGGGCGGAGTAAAGGAACAGACAAGAACTTGTGGGTACCAATGAACGAAAGAACGTATTAAAAGGCAGATATAAGGGGAAAAAAAAATTATATGAGAAGGATAGAAAGAGGGACGAAATAAGCGGGTGAGCGGGGTTAAGGTACAGCTTGTGCGGAGTGAAATGTGAGTCGTGTGGCTGAAAATGACGAGTAACCAACGATCCGCTTCGATCCACGCACGTTCTTCGCCGCCACCAACCCCTGATCTGGCTTTTCTTTTTCTTTTTCTTTTATTTCAGTATCCACTTTCCCACGGTCCGAGTCAGTACCCTTAGTCACTATTTCACACTCGGCAAGGGTTGGTTCCGAAGACCAACTTGACGGTAACCTGAACCTGTTGCATTTCCCACTCCATCTAGATTTGATGCTAACAGGTGTATTCAGGAGCAGCCGCAGTTCAGACTAGCACGGTCCCTAAAATTAGTTCATACTTTGCAATTGGACGTCACTTGTCACACGACCATCTATTCGTTCCAACTAAAAACCGAGCCATCAGTCAGACCTGACGTATGGGACTAGAACCCAAAGGCGTGCTACTCACGCAACAAAGAACATGCAAAGTACCCCGAACGACATCGCCCCAAACTGCATGCTTTCCGTGAGCAAAGGAGAGGGCCACCACCCAATATACATTTTCGGCCGTACCTCACGCAGTGCTTGTTTGCCGCTCTTGCTCTCTTCCAGAAGTCTGACCAGGAATCAGCCGACTCCTTCGATCAGAAAAACAAATGGAGCCTACGTAGGTAAAACGGCGACAGCGCCAATGTACAAGAACCCACCAGCAACAAAGGGGATAACCTGTTAACCCGGTATTAGATACTCAATCTCGTTAGCATATTTTTTAGGCGCACATACCAGATCAGCGAGTTGCACCGTTGTGCCCAGCAATCCTGCCGCAGTTTGCCGCACCGCCGCCGCAAGATCATTTGATGTGTCTTCTACATGTGCAGAAACCGATAAATTGTGGATCGTGATCCCCATGAAGGTTCTATACAAAATTGGTCGAGCCTATCCCCAATTTGAGGCACATATGACGAACTTACCCAACCTACGAAATGAAACGTGGCCGGATCAAGATGAGCAAATCATTTCAGTGGCCAGAGAGAGTGGATGACATGACATGCGGATATCGATCAAAGGAGAAAACGTGCGCGCGCACGCAAACTTACAAAAGCTCCTACAGCTGTGAGGAATTGTGACTGCATAGCTTGCCGTTTTGTGAAACCGCTGCGAATGAGGATGCTGTAGTCAGCAATCTCGTGGGGTATCTCATGCGCGAAGCACGCCAGCGTCGTAGTCGCGCCGATTAAAGGACTAGAATAAAAAGATGCGGCCATCCTAGCCCACGAGTTAGATGGGAATATTAGGACGTGACAGAGAATGGGGCTTCTTACGCAAGGCCGTCCGTGCTGCGGGGACGCACGTCAGCAGGTATCCTAGGATACTCATCTGGGAACAAACTCACATGTTGTGGACAAAGTCGCCAAATAAGTTTAGGTACGCTGACAGTTTTGAAGGACCGCTGATGTGACTTTTCTCTTCCTCACTTTGGTGGCGTTCATGGTTGTCAGGTTGTTGTTCCCCATTGATCTTGCGGCGTGACCTTAGACCGTCACCCACGCTATTAGGTTCGACAGCGGACGAAATGCCCTCCTCGGGTACCGCATCGCTGTGATCATGGGAATGTGCGTGACCCTCGCCCCCGCCTAAGACACGGAGCGATTTTTCCATGATAAAGAACGCCGCAAATCCAGCGAAGATGCCCAAGCTATATGAACGTGCGTTTATGTTAGAACGAAAAGCTCCGACAGAAGTGGGCAAAGGAAAGGGATTTGCCGTCATCGGGAACGGACTTACCCAACGAGTATATTGCGTTTCTCCTCGACCATTACGAAATGTACGACCTCGTCCTGGTGCTCTCCGAGAAAAGAATGAGGCACGAGATGCAGAAACACATCGGAGAGCAATCCACCAGTCTAGACAGCAAATAAGTTCCTTTTCCGAGGTTCCGGATTGGCCCGGTATGAGCCTGGGCGTAAACACGCACAGCGAAAGCCGTCATTGTGTTCAGGGTGTCGCGATTAATTTGGGCCGGGATAAAAGCTAATATGAAGTTGGGCACGCTGTCATACCGCGAACGTGTCACTTCACGTGTGTCCCCGTGCAGTAAATGTGTCATAAACCTACGAACTGATGTAGAATGTCCCCAGAACTGCCAAGTGTGCATCGCGAACGCGGGATCAGAATTCTACCACCAACAATTCACATCATGACTTACCAGAATTCCAGGCGGGGCCGAACGGAAAGAGGACGGCAAACACCTGACGCAGAACTGGAGATTCATCCCCAGCAATCTCCTTCTTAAGAGCAGACAACCGTTGGACTGGCGGGCATTGCGCAATGTCCGCTTCCTTTAACGGTTAGAAGTGCGAGTACAAAATACGCGAAGACAAGGGCAAGGGGTGTGTAGCGCACGTGCGACCATAAGTCAGCCTATTCACAAAAATGTGGGAACGAGAAACGGTAGGCGAACCCGGACGACAAGAGTGTTGGATGGGTTGCTCAAGCTCGCGCTCACGGGACCTAAAAGGAAACAAAGCAGGACCACGGATAAAAGAACGGAAAGAGTGGGACTGGACGTGGGCGTGGGCATGAGCGAGCGAAGGACCATGTGATGTCTGAGTGGGAGAGTGAACGAATGTGCGGTTATGGCCACTCAAACCGAACCCTGGTGATGACGGGGACCGGAATTGCCGTCATCATCTTATCACAGCCCTCTGCCTCAGCACATCTTTTTATTTATTTATCCGAATTTATATCGCGTACGACGATGACAGTAGCAGTTGTAACAAGTCCCCACGTAGGCATAGTAGCGAATGCCCGTTGGGACGGGGTCAGTGGCAGACATGGCGAGCAATAAGTGTAAAGTAAGACGGTTTGAACTGTACCCACACCATCATAGAGAAGTTGTCTCCAGGGAGAGACGCACCGCACTTGCCTCAGCACATCGACATGTCGATGTCGAACAGTGGACCCGACCCACTTCCAGAAGCCTCCTCACAACCCGGCGACGGTGTCACCGCAATTCTCAGTCCCGATTCTACGTCTCTGGGTCCAGATGCGAGTACGAGTACGTCTCTACCATTGGTCGATACCAGCCCCCTCGAAGTGCCTGGCCCAGGCAACAAAGTGACCTCCGAAGGCAAAAGGAAGCAAGAAGATGATAGTGACACCGCGCTTGACGCGGTAGATACGTCTGGGACCAGGAAAAAGCTGAAGCTAGAGGCTTCAGATGTCGAGGAATTCCTGCTTATAAGGCCTGAAGTCGTGTCCGCTACTACGGCGGCCGTTGAGAGTCCCGCGAATGTATGCGACGCCCTTCGTCCAAGGCACCATCGCTAATCTTCCATACATACAGAACGCCGAACTACCAGCCTCACTCGGTCTTGAAGATGAAACGGCCCACACGGGGTCCGGCACTGCTGCGTCAACTCTTCCAGGTGTGCAACCAACGCCGACAGCCCCATCAGATCCACCCTCTCCCCCAATCTCGCTGCGATCGTTGTCTGCCCCTCCGACATCTCCAATTGTCACCAGTGTCACGCATGGGCCGCGTCCTCCGACCAGTCTCCCACCAGAGCCCGAGCCGCTTCACACCTACGCATGTCCGATTTGCTTTGCCTCGCCGACTAACGCGACGCTTACGCCCTGCGGCCATATCATGTGTGGTGAATGCTTGTTCACTGCTGTGGGGTCAGCAGCGGCGCGTATGGGAATTGCCAGCCTTGCCGCAAGGTCAGTTACCCCACTCGAGACACTAGTTTGAATTGGCTCACTACCGGTGCAGGTGTCCCGTTTGTCGTGCTCCGATACCTTTATGGGATGGTAGGGGTGGGGGCGTTATTGGTCTGCAACCTCGTGTGGTCATCACCATCTGAGTACAGTATATCACTGCGATTACTTCTCAGCTCGGGCTTCCCTAGGCGCGTTGCCAGCGCCTATCAAGTTTTCGTTGGCGCGTTTTCTAGGTTTTGCTTCTTCTGTGCATGGTGCAATTCCGCCAGACGGAGGTATGTTCCTTCCGACTATTACGCAAAGACGTTCAACACGCGGGAGGGTTCGTGGTGCCTCGTCGCCGACTCGGAGGCGTCTTTCTTGCCGAGTCGAGTCACACTAAAACATGCCTGTGTATTTAAATACGATGAAATACCTCCCATCGCCCACCGTTGAAACTAGTTTGCAGGGCTTGTGTGTGATGACAGTAACAACGACCTCGGAGTACCCCACTCCAGCAGAAGCGGCCGTTGTGCGCGCCGCAGAACAGTTCATGGAGGAGACAATGACCAACTTCTCCGACCCTTCCCACGACCCGCACCACGGTCAGCCCCCTCTCGCGCGCGCATCGCATAGGCTGACCTAAACCTAAACCTCCAGTCCGTCGCGTCCGCCGAACCGCCCTCCGCCTCGCGCGATCCCTCTCACTTCCCGAGCGCGACGGCAGCAACACGGGCTCTCCACACCCGGTACCAGGAGCGCCGGACCTACTCACTGTCGAACTCGCCGCGCTGCTGCACGATGTGCTCGACAAGAAGTACGTCCCGCCGGCGTCCTACGGACATGACGCGCGCGCGTTCTTCGAGCCCTTCTTCCAGCGCGCTGCGGCGGGGGAGGTCGACCTGCGCACGGACGGGCGCGCGGACGCGATCGTGCGGATCGTCGAGAACGTCAGCTGGTCGAACGAGCAGCGCCTGCGAGCGTGCGGCGAGTGGGGGCCGTGGCATGAGACGTGCGTCGAGCTGCACTGCGTGCAGGATGCAGATCGGCTCGATGCGATCGGCGCATTTGGTGAGTTGTCCTTGTTGCGCGCACGCGACCAACCATCGCTAGCACCGATCTCTCCCCTCCCCCAACTCAACTTGATGCTTGGATGCTAACTCTCCGTTATTCAGGGGTCATGCGTTGCGCCGCATATAGCGCTGTCACTAAACGGTGAGGTTCCTTTCCTGTTTTGTTGGCACGTCCACACACCCATCGTTATCGTGTTGCTGACTTTGGGGGTCTTGGTGGCTACGCGTCCGCGCGCTCGAAAACCAGTGCGTTGCACGTACCCGATGGTGACACAGAACAGCCAGAGTCTGCAATACAGCACTTCCACGACAAGCTGCTTCACATCCGGGAGCGGATGAAGACTGCGCCTGGAAAGCAGATGGCCGAAAAACGACACAAGTTGGTGCGTGAGGCGTACTATCACTCCTTCATGCTGACACTGATGACGTGGGTGCATAGTTGGTCGACTTTTTGGGTGCCATAGAAGATGAGTACGGCAGGGACGCATAGCACTCGGTCTGCTACCCCCTCTAAACTGTTAACGTGTTTCATTGCTATCCGCACAATCTCTACAATAATGAATACTTTAGTACCAAACAAGCCCAAACCAAAGCTAAGTAGAAGCCTTGTAAAACTACAATACAGGCAAGAGTACAAATATTTCTACACGGCCTACTTACCGTGGGTTAGCTGGAATTCCTTCTTGTCCCACTGGCTCGCGTGAACGCTCACCCTGAGGCAGCCGGCTCTGATCTGTCAATCTCCACCGGCGTTGACCCAGGTAGACGTGTCCCACCGGCACTGCCGGGTTGGAGCACCGCTTGACCGGCCTTGTCGCCAAGCACTAGACCCTCGGAGCTCGCGGGTATCTTGAGCATCTCCTTCACGAAAGACGTGCCCCAAAACGCAGCGCTGTACTTGGTCACGTACTTGAACAGTTTCCGATGGGCCTCTGCACGCGCCTCTGCGGGCATCGTGACCGCCTCGTGGATCGCATCGGCGACCTGCTGGCTATCCCACGGGTTGACGACGATCGAGCCATTAAGGGACTGCGCGGCGCCGGCAAACTCAGAGAGGATCATCACACCCTGGCGGTCTTGTTGGCAAGAAACATATTCGTATGAGACCTGATGCGGGCTCTATGAGCAAGCGAGTGAGAGAGGGAAAGGACACTGACCAAGTTCATGCCGTCACGCGTGCTGGTCACCAAGCAAACGTCACTGAGTGCGTACAGCGCACAGAGTTCGTCAAACTGCAGGCTCTTGTGCATAAAATGTATCGGCATAAACTCGACAGTCCCAAAGCGACCGTTGATACGCCCGACGAGCTCGTTCACTGTTGCGCGCAAGTTTTGGTACTCCTCGACGTCTTGACGAGACGGCACAGCAAGTTGTACAAGGACAACCCTGCCGATCCACTCGGGATGTTGTGTGAGGAAAAGCTCGAGCGCGTGGAGCTTCTGCGGCACGCCCTTGATATAGTCGAGTCGGTCGACACCAACGATGACCTTGACGCCATTAAAGCGCTGTTCGAGGGCAGCGATGCGCTTCTGGACAGACTCTTTTTCTAGGTTCTGTTAAGTACAGTAGTGGTCAGCACACGGATCACAGATGGACAAAATGACGTGCCTTTATAAAGGAACTGGGGTCAATCCCGATTGGGAAGGTCCCAACATGTGCGAGCCGGCCCTCGAACTCGACGCCGTTGGGCATGGTAGGAAGGGAGAGGATGCGAGTGCAGGAAGAGAGGAAGTGGCGTGCGTAGTCATAAGTGTGGAAGCCAATAAGGTCCGAGTAGAGGACGCCGAGAAGAATTTCGCGTCGAACAGGTAGGATCCTGAATGAATGTAAAAAGTTGGTTGCCGTCAACAGGCGCCCAAGTGCGATCGGACAAAAACCGACCTGTAGATCTCGCTGGACGGGAATGGGGTATGGAGGAAGAATCCAATCTTGACGCCCTTGATAGCATCGTGACCGTCGAGAGGGTAATCTTCAGACTCGATGCCGTCCGTAATGTTTGCGAACTCATTTGTCGTAAACCCGCGTGCAAACTCCGGCCCGGTGACGAGACTGCGAAGGAGTAATGGAAGGAGCATAAGATGGTAGTCTTGCACCCAAACCATGGAATTCTCGCGAATTTGTTGGCGGACGACCTCGGCGAAGCGCATGTTGGCTATACGGTAGGCTAGCCAATTCTCCTCGTCAAAGTTCATTTCTCCGGGATGATAGTGAAACAAGGGCCAAAGGATGGAGTTTGAGAAGCCGTTATAGTGACGGTCCGCGATATCATCGTCAAGGTATACCGCTTGGCAAGAGTACTCCTCCATGAGACGTTTGTCAACAATGGGCCGGTCCTTGGTGGGAATGTAGAATCCCGGCCAGCCTATCCAGGTAAAACTCATGGACTTTTTGGTGCCGGAGAGGGCGGAGACAAGTCCTCCCGATGACATTTTGAAGTGGTATTCGCCCTGAGCATCCTTTGTGATAGTAACAGGAAGACGGTTTGAGACCACAATGAGATGTTGTTCTATGGGGGGGTCGGGAATGGGAGAGGTGGGAAGGGTGGGCGAAGACATGGCAGGTGACAAGACGGGATCACAAATTTGAGGTGGGTTAAGTAGTTCGCCTCTCGTTCGCTGGCAAGAACTCCCGAATTGTCTATCCGATGAAAATCCATTCGACGACAACCAAATCGGACACAGTCTGATGAAATCTATGGCTATCAACTCCGTTTTACGTGTCAACGACAGAGCTTGCATCCAATCAACATCCAATCATCATTTTTATCAATCGCAAGCTCATCATGTGACAACCGATCAGTCGAAAAGACCAAAGCCCTATCAGAAACTCTCAGTAGACAGATACCACGTGAGATGAATACTGACCATGTCGTCGTCCGATTCTTCCTTCTCTTCCTCCTTCTCCTCAGCCTTGGCAGGGGCGTCATCGGCGGCGGCAGCAGCAACAGGGACGGCGGCGGCGAATGCCTCAGGATTTGCAAGGTATTCTTTCGCCTAAGAACAGCTTAAAAACGGAGATCAAGGTGGAGGAAGTGGGAAGCTACCTTCTCAGCACCATCGAACGTGTACTCCGTCACAAGCGCAATTGCAATCAAGTTCTTGTACGCGTTCACAAGGGAATGCGTGACTGACGCAATCGTCGGATAGTTGATAGCCAGCGAGATGGCGGCCACGGTCTTAATACCCGTCAAGAAGCGATTGACGAGCTCGTCTGTCGATATATCGAGGACCTCGGGAGAAAACACGTTTCCTTGGTCAAAGATCTGGACGACTGTCATCCCGTACGTGAACGGTGAGATGTTCAGCATGTTCAGCAATGTCGCCTCGGATGATCCCACACGCGTGCCAGCTGTGACGACCTGTACGTCCGATACAATTTCGATTGTTCCACGCGCAATTTTTGTTGGAATACCGAGCGCTTGGAAGAAGGATGTCTTGCCGGGCTCCATACCGGTGTTACCTGCGGGAACTTTGACGTCTTTTGGTGCCAGTGCACCTGCTCGAGCGGGGGCGGCGACCTTGTTTGCCGTGATGATGTCCCGGATCTCAACGAGGTCGCTAGAGGTGAAGACAAAGCCGATATTTCCACGAACGTGCGGCAGAAGACGCTCGAGTTGCGGGTTTTCGCTGACGATGGAGCGCAGTGCGCGACGGACCATGGTATTTTTCCCACA
>WTXK01000761.1:0-20152 GCA_025769895.1 Lactarius psammicola
CGTTTCCGTTGTCGGTGGTTTCCCATCCAAGGGCGGCGGTGTTGCCGGTTTCGTGGACCCGTTGGAGTCGTCATTGGGCCTCGGGAAGGGTGATGAGTCCCTCCAATAGCTTGGCAGAGAATACTTCCTCAGCGGTTTTAGTGGCATAGTACGAAAAGTCCATGGGAGTGTGGTGAGGAGATGAGGGATGTTCGTGGAATGAAGGGGAATGGGGCAACTTAGCAGTTCTGGTGGTCCTTAAGTACCCCCTTGCGTCGGAGTTCGACTGTTCAAACTCCCTTATCTTGTCCTCGGCAAAGATATCGGCCTTGTTGACCCACTGGTTCTCCGAGTCCGGGTATCCGAGCCACTTGACCAAATACTGCCGTGTCCATCTTCTGCCGAACAGCCGAGTGTCCAGAATCTTCTCGACTTCGTATTCCTCTTCTCCTTCCACAAGATCCGGTGGCGGACGTGTGAAATTTGGTCCATGAAGGGGGGTTTCGTGATAAGGCGTGAGAAGATCGATGTGAAACACCGAATGGATTCTCCATTGAGCTGGCAATTTCAGACGATAAGAGTATGGTGACATCACCTGGTCGACCGTAAAAGGTCCGTGCCTTTTTGCCGCCAACTTTGCGCTCGGCTGGTGTTACGTCACGGTAGGGACGTTCACCCGACATGGGTAAAGGTCAACACTAGTCCGCTGACAAAACACCAAGGTAGGTCACGTGTGAGTTACGAGTACTAAGTCCGAAGAGGACTTAGAGAGTTCCTGATGACGAGTAGGTCACCTCTTAGATCAGACGATCTTAGAGAAGTCCTTTAAGCGGATCAGACAGAGGGGAGGGTTCAAAGACTGCTATGTTCAATATACCGTATGGTACAAGAAGTCAAGTCTGAGGCCTACAGCCCCATACTGGCTAGTACTTATAGTATCAAAGGACAATAGAGTCACGACTATAATAGCCGTCACTAGGACAATAGAGTCACTAGGACAATGGGTCACAGGGAACAATAAGTGTCCCAAGTCATAGCGAGTCATAGACGAGCTATGGCGTCACCTCAGACAAACAATGGGCTAGAGGACAATAAGGCCCTCTAGTCATAAAGGAATCACGTGCCATGACAATAGGCACACCGAGTCAGTAAAGTAAAAGCACATGCCATCCCATGGTCATGCGCAGCAGAACAATAAGAACGCGACATAAAATAGGAAAGGGGTGTGGGCATAGGGTAAAAAGGAAAGGTCATGTGATGGAAAACGAAAATAAAATCGTACGTTCATGACAGCTGGCTAGTCTTGAGGTTGCGCCCATCTAGCCATACTTGGTCACCAATTTTGAACTTGGGCATATCTTTGTGCTTGACCCATAAGGTCTGGGCCTTCGTTATCAGTGACTGCGCCTCTTGTCGTGCTTCTTTCAGCTGCTCCATGCGTGTTGTTATCTGAGGTATAGACGATGGCTTATCCATCCAATCAGCGCGAGGGTGATATCCCATGAGAAGTTTGAAAGGGGACTTCCTTGTTATCTTGTGGGGCCATGAGTTGTGCACGAATTCCGCCAATGGTAGATAGTGGAGCCAGTCCTTCTGATGGTAGTCGACCTGGAAGCGCAGATATTGCTCGAGCCACTGATTGGTCCGTTCTGACTGGCCGTCTGTTCTTGGATGGTAGGCTGATGAGATATTTTGCTCAATCCCTAGTTGTCGGCATAACTCCCTTGCAAACCGGGACGCAAACCGGGGATCTCTGTCCGATATGATTTTTACGGGGAGTCCGTAGCGGGCGAAGACATGCTTAGCGTATAACTGAGCGGTTTCTTCTTCCGCCGATATGTCTTCGCAGCAGGGTATGAATACAGCCGCTTTCGTGCAGTCGTGGTCTGTGACTGTTAGAATGGAATCGTACCCTCCAGACGATGGCAGGTTTTACGATGAAGTCCATTGCCACCACTTCAAATGGTTTGGCCTGTGATTTGGGGAATATTGGTTGGAGAGGTGCGCGTGTCGGTCGTGTATTGACCTTGTTCCGCTGGCATGCCGCACACCCCTTGACGTATTCCACAATGTCCTTGGTCATCCCTGGCCAGAAGTAGCGCTGTGCTACAAGCATGCTGTTTTGGTCATGCCCGGGTGTCCGTATACTGGGGGGGGAATGGTGAGCATTGATGATTGCACGCTTTCGAAGTACTCCCCTGGTAACAACGCGTCGACCTTCCTTGTACCACACTCCCCCCGTCTTCATAAGTCGATGCGCGTTGATCCAGTGCTGTATTTGTGCCTCATCTTGCGGGTATTCCCCATCCGTTGACTCCATTGTTGTCACGCCCATTGTTCATATGAACATGCGGTCCGGGAGGACCACTACGTTCTGGTTATCATTGTCTCCCGTGTCATAGTCGCTTCTCCGTGAAAGGGCGTTGGCACGTCCGTTGGCTCGTCCTGCAACATGCTTTATTTTGATTGGATACTCGGATAATTCGACCACTTCCCTTGCTATTCGCCTATTAATGTTCTGGGGGCTCCGCCAGTATAGCAAGTTGGCGTGGTCGGAGTGGACGATGATGTCGTGTGGGGATCCCGCCAGTAGTGGTTTCCAGTGCTTCAGTGCTTCTACTATTGCCAGTAGCTCGAGGTCGTACACGTGGTAGTTTCGTTGTGCAGGATCCAGTGTTCTTGAAAAGTATCCAATCGGGTGTTTCTTCCCATCTTCCTTCTTCTGTAAGAGGACTCCTCCTATTGCGTAGCCTGATGCGTCGACCTCGAGTTCAAACTGATCTACCAGCACCGGGTGTGCCAGTATTGGTTCTTGTGTTACTCGTGCCTTGAGAGTGTCGAATGCGTTTTGCTGGGCCGCTTCCCATTTCCACTCCTCGTTCTTCCTTGTGAGCATATTCAGAGGTCGTGCATGGTGGGCGAAACCTTTAATGAAAGCGCGATAAAAATTGCAAAAACCGAGAAAAGAACGGACATCCTTAACAGTTTTGGGGGTTGGCCAGTCGCGAATACCCACAATTTTCGCTGGGTCCATGCGAGTCACCCCCTTTTCAAGGATTACCCCCAGGTAATCCATGGAGGGCACATGGAATATGCATTTTTCCGGTTTAAAGTATAGATCATGATCGAGGGCCACCTGAAGAACGTCGCGAACGGCGGCGACATGACCTTCAAGTCCAGCACGTGACGCGATGCCGATGTCGTCCATATAGACCTGAATGGTGGTACCGAGAGGTTCATGCTTGAGTATAACGTCCCGAAAGATGAAGTTCATCATAGTTTGGAACGTCACTGGTGAGTTTGTGAGTCCAAAGTACATGACGGTGGGCTCAAAGAGGCCGTTGTTACGATTCCGGACACTTTCTTTGTTTACATCTTTACTTTGTCTCATTTCCTTCCATATACGTACAAGTGCCGGACTTACCTCATATCGACTACTCACATGATTCATCGCTGACTGATGCCTTGTTCTATGGCCTTCTATGGCGTTCCTTTCCTATTATCACATGTTACTGTACGATGACTCATTCCTAGGACCCGGATCCTAGGATCGCACCATCTGTTTGTGACTCTTTGGTGCTGTACTAGTATATAAGTCGCTCTCTACTTAGCTTGTACAGTAGACTCGACTTCTTCTTAAATCACATTACACTTCAGTCTCACAGACTCTAAGGGGATTCCTTTCTGAGGATACCTTTAGTTGAACGTGCGGGCCTTCGTCTTTTGCCTCGCCTCTGTTATTCAGAAGGACCTTCGAGTCACTTCCTCTCACTCTTGTTGAGCCCTGCTCCAAGTAGTATCATCGAACTTAGTCCTTGACCGGACTATCGACTTCTATCGAACTTGACTTAGTCGCACGTCGCACGATCGCCCGTGTGAGCGTAACAGCCGTAGTGTGTCTTGAATGCGGCCTTCTCCTCATCTCCCTCCTTGATGCGCACATTGTTGTACCCCCAGCGGACATCCAGTTTGGTGTATAGGTCGGCATTGCTCAGGTCCGTAATGAGGTCCGAAATAAGCGGGAGGGGATATTGATTACGCACGGTGACATCATTGAGTTTCCGGTAGTCCTGTACCGGCCAGAGTTTACCGTCCTTTTTCTTGACAAAGAAGAAGGGTGATGCGTAGGGAGATTTTGAGGGTCGGATGTAGCCCTTGCTGAGCTCTTCACTTAGAAACTTCTGGAGGGCTTCGTCCTCCGCCCAAGTGAGTGGGTATACTTTGCAATCTAGTGCCACCGGAGCATTCGGTTTGAGTTCGATGGCGTGGTCCCACACCCATTTGGGTGGGAACCGGTGTGATTCTTCCTCGCTGAATACTTTTGCGAATTGTTCATACTGGGGTGGTATCGTGACCTTTTTGGTATACTGTTATGCTTGGATGGCTAGTTCCGTTGCCATAGTGTGGAGGACACACTGCTCTTCTAGCTGTTCCACAATGCGTTCTCGTTCCTCGTACGTCGGTCCTGTAATGGCGGCACCAATAACCGGTTGGCGCTTAATGCATGGATTTACGGACCGAATAACGACGGGCAACATCTCTTTGTGTATGGTGGCGTACTTCCATGTGAACTTTGGTTCAAACGTGGCCAGCCACGGGTATCCAAGCACCACGTCTTCGTTCCCGATATCCGTGATGAGGAACCTCATTTCCTTGTGGATTCCTTTAGTGCGTACATCGAGGTCCACATAATGAGTGATGGACCCCCCTTTGTTCTCCGTATTATCAATATTCCATATCTTCCGTGGTCTTTCCAGGGGAACCAGTCCCAACCCCATTCGTTTTGCGAATTTGTGGTTCATGAAGCAGTCAGTGGCTCCGCTGTCCACCAGTGCTTTAACATTGGCCATGGCATGATGTGTGTGAGTCGAAATTGGAATGTGCATAGATCGAAAACGCGTAGTTACTATTACAACATCACAAGAATGTAATGCCCTCACCCAGGCCGTCGGGTTCAGGTGCTTGAAAAATCCTCCCTTTCCCATATTCCTTTCATGACTAGTTCTTGAGTTTCGTCGCTCTTGTTAGCGATTGTTTGAAGTACTTGCGCCACTTCTTGTTGTGGTGACATGTTCATGGTGGCGCGGACTTGAACTGGTGGTTGATTTTGTCGTGGTTTTCGGGGCTGTGTGCAGTCGCGACTGAAATGTCCGTATCGTTGACAATTATAACATTGCACTCCCCTAGTGTCACGGGGTTGTCCCCCTTGTCGCTGGATATACCCTCCTCTGGGTACATATCTCCCCCTCGATGCTTAAGTGTTTGACCGGAAACTTGGGTTGTTGGGGCTTATATCTTTGGACCCCGCGACCGCCGCCATGCTGTCGTCAGTTTCTCCTCCTCTTGCTCTAGCTCGGGCGGACGTGTCCATGGCATCCAGGTGTGAAAGGTGCGGAGGTGGAAAGTACCCGCCTCGGTTTCCAGGGCGATTCCGGTATTTCTCCAGGTTTTTCTTTCCTTCATTGAAGTGGTTCTGCAGGTGGATATACTGTTCCTGTCTCTTGAGGAGTGCCGCTTTCCATCCTTCGTAGCTCTGTGGGTTGTCGAGCGTGTAGCATTGTTCGTACAGCTTGCGCGGAAGTCCCTTGGTGAACACGTTGATCACCATAGGCGAGTCTGCACGGTAGCCAGCGCGCCGCACTAATTCTTCGAATCTCGACACGTACTTGTCAATATCCGTTCCTTGCATATATATTCCTTCTTGCAGCGCTGTTCGCGCTTGTTCCTGTTCCATTGTATTTGTGAATCGACGCTTGAAGCTTCGGTATACAGCTTCCCATATCCGTTCATCGTCCTCTTGTATCCCATTCGCGATTTGAAGTGTCAACCACCTAGTGTGGGTGGTGATCCATTCGTTGAGGTCGTCCCCCTCTAGGAAGGTGAGGAATAGGATGGCGCGCGAGTATGCTTCGCGCATTGTTTGCGTGTGACGGTTCATGCCCCTGTACAATTCCCACTTGATGAGGAAGGTTTCAGTGGTCTTTCTATCCCCGCGGAAGATAGGAGGGGCCTGTCCTTGTAGTTTGTTGTAGTCTCCTCTTCCAAGAGGATCTACCCCTCCGCCGCCGCTGTTGCCTCCGCCTCCGCCACCGCTGCCACCACCTCCTCCTGGTGGGGGCGGTCCTCCTGGCGGTCGTCGTGGCGGTATCCCTCCAGGGTATCGTCCGGGAGGTCCGCCTCCTCGTGGAATGTTGGCGGGTATTCCTTCGCCTTCTACGCGTTGCCTTGCCAGGTAACTCCATACTCGACTCTGTTCTCTGTCTGACGGTGGATCGGGTTGGTCGGGACCGTACATGCGTTGGTTCGCTAGTTCGTCGAGGGTTACGTGATGACCCGTATTTGGATCTATAATGCGCTCTTCAGGTTGTAATGATGGTGGGGCTTCTTCTTCCCTAGCGTTTTGTATTCTTCGTTCTGCCAGTGTGTCGGCGAGTCAGTTTTCTTCTTCCGTATATGCACGTGTTTCAGTGGCCATGGCTGCAGGGGATCTGATTGTGATGTTTTCTGCTTGGGCAGCTAAGGAGTTGATACGTATCTCGTCAAATCGTCGTCTCTGTTGCTCCTCTTCTGCGTCAGGGCGGTCCCCCACTTCGTCTTCTGTTGTGGTCTGATCGGTATCTTCTGATGGTGCTGGTGCACTGTCGTCTTCTACACCGTCGATTGGACCCCACTGGTCTCGGTGTACTACTTCACTTCGTAGGATGTTGCAACCGTATTCAGATCCCGTGGGTCGGAGTACGTCCCACCGTTCTCTGCGAGGACTCCAAGCAACTTCTGTCCAGCACGTATGTTCGAAATTGAACTCAACTGGGTAAACTCTCAATGGTCTTGTGGGTATATCTACCCAGTATCCGGTAACGTTGTTGATCGTTCCCCACCACGCGTTTCCAAAATAACGGATGGGAACGTTTCGATCTCCTCTTCGTTCAATGGAGTATTGCGTGAATACCCAACTGTCTGCGGTAGTTTCGGTCGCCACGATGTGAGCTTGGTCTTAATGTTACGTGTCTACTGGCACATGGCTCGACTTGAGCAAGTGAAGAGGCGACTCTACCAAAGAGCGACTTAGCGATATGACGGCCCGTATGGCACGTGATCGTGGGAGTATAACAGTAAGCCCTAGTCGTGGGACAATACTGACTCAAGGAAGACGATGATGAGGCAGGCTCCTATTAAGAGGAGTGCAAGGCTGAGCGATAGGATGAATGAAGGCAGAGTAGATTCAAGAAGACCAAGCTGCGGACTACGGCGCAGCTTGGCTAACCTTATATACATATACACGAGGGCTTTAAAGCGCCTCTTGAATGGTAAGTAACCAATCATGTATAGTACGGTTATCGTAAGTGTCCGTCCGAGTCATTCCTTATCGTACAATGACAGCCAATCACCTTATCGTACAGTACTGGGTTTTCGAGACCGTTATCGTATGAGTCACATACCGTCTATCACATGCCACCAGTCCGGGGATACATGCTACCCGAAGCCGGTCTTGAGTCGAGTCGTAACACAATGCAGATCCACTCCAGGTGAGTTACATCTTTACTTAAGTTATCTTACATGATAGATGTGTACTAACTGTTTTCAAGAAATGGAGTGGACATTAAGTCCTAGCCACATACTAGAGGAGAGGCAGGAGAGGCAGGAACATAACAAGGACTATGATAGTGGTCCTGATGACTCTGGCGCATTCCAATCAAGTCCACAATGCTCCTTCAATGAGTCGGACCATCAGCCATGGATTAGCGATGGCTTACATAATTGATGGGCCAGCCGACGGGTAGAATCTCCCATAACTCATGGGCAGCCGACGTCGGAGAATCTTCCATATTTCATGGGCCAGCCGACATCGGCTGGCGGACCAAGGCATATCGGAGCATAGAGTGTGTGAATCGGACGAGAAATCATCTCTGGACACCCCTGCACTTCTCCGACCACTCTGGTAAGTATGTTTCCACTCCTCCACTCTAATAAAACAATTTGCACACTACTTTCCATAAAATACATATCCACACTTTGGGAAACACATGTAAACTCCTTGAACGTGGTCCGACCACTTACACAGTACTGGTTGGACAAGGGTACGTCTCTGCACTCTGGTGAATAGATGTCCATTCCCCCACCTTGATCCGACTGTTGTCACACTACTGGTCGGACCAATGTGCATGTCCACACACTGGTACACATATTACTTGGCTATTACATCCCTTGCATAATCCGACCACTGTCATAATGCTGGTCGGACCAGGGTACATTTACACACTCTGAAACATACATATCTACTACTTTGGATCATATAACCACATACATTATGCTTGTCCAACCATGGTACATCCCCACATACTAGTGAATTAGGATCCACTGCTCCACCTTGATCCACCAACTTGCAAGCTATGGTCCGACTGGTGCATAACTCCACTAGGGTCAGCAGCGGTCCAGTTCCACACAATGACCTAACCAATTATACATAAAGAATCCATCATTACTATCGTCCGAAGCATTGTCTCTATCATAGGGCAATAAATAGAAGATGACAGGTGGAGCAGATATGGAGATGGAGGACAGTTGTTGTGAAGAGAATGAAAGACTAACTGAGAGTGGAAGGTAGACCAAAGCTTCTGCATTATGTGAAAGGGTGGGGGCAACTAGAGTATTGTGCCAAGCCAATATCAGTAATGGTAGTTGCACAGAAGGGAGAACATGATAAACCTAAGACAGATACAGTGATGTACCCCTAAACTCTTGCAGTGGAGCAGATGTGATAGGAGAAAGGGCCTTCTCCGAGCTTCTGGAAAGCTCCTCCCACAAATACATCTGCTGTGATGCATATGCCTTGTGGCCATGCTGTGACCTCTGTGCCGCTTTACTCATGAGTACCTTCCACTGCTCCGCCTTAGCATGAAAATATGCAGGAACCCATTCAGCTTCATTGTGAAGGCTTGCCTGCTCCTCCATCCATCTCTGGAACTGAGCCTTGGCACGAAGCCAATGAACCCTGTTAACTGTCCACTCTATGAGTGAGTTAAATGTAACCCTGTTTTTGGCACTCACATTCATCCATCCATGTTCCATCTTGATCAACAGTTGTACCAAAGCTCCAGATCCAAGGAAGCTGAGTGTTACGTTGTCCGACCTGCGTTGCACCAAGAATCGCTGTGTTGACACGGAGGTCCTCCAATCGGAGCTCTGGTAGCTCTGGTCCACCCTCATATGCATCTCTAATCTTTAGAAATGAATCTCTTGCCATGCTATAATTTCGGGCATGTTGATGAACAGTTGTGTCGACACTGTGGATGGCATCCCAAGCTCGGGTCTTGGTCCGCTGTGTGTTAGCAGGTCGGACCTGGTCACGGAACAGGGCGGACTTAAAGCCAAGGGCAAGGCGCATGCTGTGAATCGAGTCAGTCGCCTGTGCATATCGCAGCCTTGCTTCCTTCTCCGCAAGGGACTGGACACTGTGCTGCACACACCATTCCCATCCAAGAGTTGATGGGAGGAGGATGGATATGTCTTCAGCATTCACATTATTGATCCCAGAGCCGTCGGAGGTGCGTGGAGTATGGCGGTGAGTTGGGGATGATGGACCAGTAGTGTGTGAAGCACCAGAACCATCTACACTGTCCACATGGTCAAACTCTGAATAATCACCCAGAGGTAATGTAGGAGCATCCTCTGTGAATCTGTAGTGGAGCAGGTATGAGTCTGCCCGATGCTCAAACATGTCTATAAGCTTCTGAAGACGGGAACGCTTATTTTCAATGATTTGAGCTTCCTCAGATGTATGTTGTGATCCATAGGTTCGGAGCTGATATCTGATGGCCAGTCTTCACAAATATTAGATGTGGAGATGACAACCATTCAGACGCACTTACTGCATTTCCTGAATTTTAAGACCACAAGCAATCCATGAGGTCTGCCCATGGACTGAACTGTCACCACTCTCCTCCGAAACGAGCTCCTGCTGGATCATCGCACGAGATGGAGCTTATCATATTCATAAGTTTAGATCAGATCGGAGGGCCACATGTTTCCTACCCTTTTCCTTGGCAGTGTCATATATGTCCATAGCTTCAGGACTGAGGTCCCTGCTCCGCTGAGCAGCCTGATCGTCCTTCAGCCATCCTTTGGTCTGCTTCTTAAAGCGCTTGGTGAGAGCCATGAATGCCTCAGCACTTAGTGCCAGGCCATCCTCTAAGCGCTTCCAACGCTTTAGAAGTGAAGGAACTATCACATTGGATGGAATTTCAGCAATGCACATGGTAAATGATAGGACAATACATACCAATGCGGACCATCTTCTTCCAGTTGGAATGGTTCATATGGGCATCGAGGACTTCTTGCCGATGTGCCAATGTCATTCCACGTAGGCTTCTAGAAATATTGTTTAGAGGGGCCCACAGTGTCTCTATTATTTCTCCATCGACCTGCTTTGCTCCAGGAATGAAGCTCGGAGAATAGCGGGGCAAACAGGAATCTTGATGTCCATGGATGTGAAACAGTCCAATGCCAGTGCGGAGTTCCATGGAGCTGGACAGGGATAGGCCTGGGCTCTTTGCAACCCTTTCCTTGAAGTTAACACGATATTGGCACATAATATCATACATGACAAGGGCCACAGGGATGTCCTCCATATTGTAGGAGAGTGCTTTGCAGATGCTATAGTCCATATTTATCTGCCTATCGGATGTAATAGGTCAGCTCCTACATAAGACTTCTCAACCAACTTGCTTACCGCTCTCCCTTCTGGAAGTCCACTACAGATGTCGGAACAAAGAATCCATGGTGACAGGCAGTTGCTCCGATGCCTGTAACATCCAAGTGAGGTCTACTTGAATTTGCTTGTTCGATAGCCTTGTATGTGTTACATGTACTGGGCTATGGCAGGATATAGCTAGATCCAAGAGAGAATGAATTCACACTTACCTGGACCATCTCAGCTCCACTTCGGAGGTGGGCCTTGTAGAGATCTGGATTGGCCAAGAATGCCATTCCAGGTGATAGGGCGATGTCGTCCTCCCTCGTCCGATATCTCATATGCTCAGCGGAGAAGTTCCCATCCATGATAAACGTCCGGATGAGATGATCCCTTGAGGTGAATTTGTTAGAGAAAGGATAGAAGAAATAAATCATATCAACATACTGGGGATATTTCACTTTCCAGTCATCAGGAAGATTTATCCCAGGCTGCGGACATGCGGGGCAGAAGATGGCCATGGATCCATCTTGAGGTGTCTCTTGCTCCGCCTGATATCCAAGCCCAGTCTGCATCCTATTCTTCAAGTCTCTCCATTGACGGGATGCCCTCAATAATTGTTTGTACCGATTCTACGACAGTAGGTCAACTCAGAATGTAGGTGCAATGGCTTGTCTTACTGGGACATGATCAGGGAACATTACACTTGTCATGCTCTGCAGCTTTGAATAATACTGCTGAGCTGTTGTTTTACACTCCAAGTTATCGGTCAAGAAATTGTCCAAGACAGCAAAGGTGAATATATTCTCAATTTGTTTGAAGGTTGAAGGAAAGAGCCCTGCCCTCAAGAGCTGCTCATCCTTGCTGTATGTGTCGGAGCAAGCACAAAAGAGTACTTCCATCTCAAACACCCCAGAGCAGTCAATGGAGGTGATCAATGGATTCCCATTCCTCCCTGTGCGTGTGCGGTGCACATGGCTACGACTTGAGTCTATGGGAGTATCCAGGAAGTCAAAGAGGGTGTTAGAGATGGCTGGAGCTGTGGTAGGACCATCAGGCTGTGGTGTCGCTCTAGGTGTGGGTAACTGGCGGATGTGGTCTGCAGTGTCCACTAGAGAACCATCTTCCTCCTCCACCGATCGGAGAGAGGATGAAGCTGCTGCTCTGGTCCGACGCTTCCTTGATGCCTTCACTCCCTGGCATGGATGTGAGCACAAAGATATGAGCCAATATCTAATATGGGCATACCTCCACTGTCTTAGGACAGGGTTCACCAGCATGTCCTAGGCATAGCAGATAACCAAGAGAATACAAGGACGTTGGTGCATAGTGACTTCCAGTCCAAAGAAGCAATCGATGGAATGGGGACCTCTTGTGTACAGAGAGGCAGCAGACCTTGCAAAACACATTTGCTCCGAAGCAGTCGGAGCACTTGATATCTGCACGTGTGGTGGAGCAGACAGAACAGGATGGAGAAGGCGGATGACCCTCCATCTCAAGTAGGATGTCAAGGTATCTGCCCCGATACTGGAGCCATTGACTCATGGTGCTCTGGGCATCATTAGAAGTGTCATTGGAACAGGATAGACATGACCATACTGTGGGCAGAGTCTGCATCCCCTCTGGGGAGATATCATTGAGGTTGTCTTCTTGTTCATCTATAAACTCATGGGTATCCATATATCCAATGTTGTCTTCCTCTGGCTGTGTGGCCTTGGCAGTGTGGGGCTCTAGTTGCTTTTCATTGCGGAGCTTTGTCTGCCTTTGAGTTCTGCTCCGTGTGTTGGAAGCCTGTCCAGACTTCTCCGCAGGGGGCTGATCACTGCGGACCTGCTTGTAGGTAGTCTTGATTCCCTTCTTCGTCCTCCGACGATATGTCACTTGTTCTATTATTTCTGTGTCAGAGTCCTGGACAGTTTCAAAGTACCTTGGAGACATGGTGGATGAGGTGAATGTTGTTAAAGAATTGAGTGGAAGGGAGATGGTTTATGAGGTGGACGTACAGTGTTCTGTAGCCCTTTAAATGTGCTCCAACAATCTGTCTCTGTGGGTGTGCATGCTCTCTATGAAACTCAAGCATCATCCACTGACACTTGGCCATTCTTGAAACCATATCCATAATTTCTCCACCTTGCTCACAGCTATCCTCAGTTGTGTGTCAGATGTCACACAATTCAAAATTGTAACATGTGTCATGTTTTGCAATAAAACATTCAATGGATTTACAGGCAGCCTTTAATGATAGATCTATGTCCATGATATGTGTGTCAGAGGCCATGCGGAGCACCTCTGCTTCATGTAATAATACTATCACAAAATCCATATGAGGTATACTAGTGTCTCCTCAAGGGGGGCTCGGGTCCTGATCATAGAGTGTGTCAGATAGTGAGTCAATATCAATCCCCAGAGCTCGACAAAGTTCCTGGGCCATTAGTGACATGTTGTCTGCGTTTCTTTGGATTGACTGAAGTATCTCAGTGAGATTGCCATCCTGCACCCATGTCAAAACTTCGGATGTTGTAGAGATGGACATATACTCACAATCATGTCTTCGACTGAATGAGATGTGTCTGCTCCTTGTTTATCATCTGAGGACCCACTTGTGGTATCAATCCTATCGTCCGATCCACAATAGTTAATTGCCTCTGCATCGGACGAGTACATGTCAGAGGATGATGTAGCCACACTGTGGGGAGCATTGGAACATGTCTAACCTATGTCCATATGGTCCTAGGGTATGAGTATAGCCAATGCGGTAATGTCATACATAGCAGAGAATTGTCAAACAAACATTGGTCATGCTAGAAGTGCCCAAGCACTTACCACTCTGTCGTCCGAGCATTGTGACCCCTCTACCCATTCTTCGTCCGAAGACTCCATAACAACTTCCCTCGTGTTATGGTCCGAGCCATACATGTCATCCTCATCGAAGGACTCCGCATCAGATGATGACACATCTACAGGGTCGGAGAATGATGTGTATGGGTGGTCAGATGTCATATGTCTTCTCCGATGAACCTGCTACATGTGTCAATGTCGTAGGAGGACATGAAACATGTCCATACAGTATTTCCATCCCTCCCTACTCCTTTTTTTTTTTTTTTTTTTTTTTTTTTTTGGAAACCATTATTATTCTGGGGCAGTAAGCGAGTACAAGGCCAGTCGAGTACGCAATTAAGGACTCATTTAAGGGGTTAGTAACGTAAGTGGAGGTCGCACCGAAGTAAGAGCTCGTAGGTAAAAGTAGTAACCCCCTGTCACAGGAGGAAGCGTAAGGACAGTCGTTAGGTAGTCACACAACCGTAAACAGATGGCGTAAACAGATGTGGAGATCGAAAAAAGTTCCATGTCAGAAGCAAGAAATACCCCCAACCAGGTGGGCGGACCGCTCTAAGCGGGGTCAGCCGTTTTGAGGACGCGCAGTCAACCAGGGTCGAACGGGACGGGGCCCGTCTCCGGTCTTGAGGCAGCACCAGAGATCTGGAGGAAAATTAACAACCATCTCGCGTCGTCAGAGTCCCCAAAGAGATTCTTCAGCGGGATGTCGCGGATATGTTTATGCCAGTTGTCAACAAGGCGGCGTTGTGCCCGGCGAACTCGAGGACAATGGTGAATGAGATGAGGGATAGATCGGAATCAAGCTCCACAGGGGCACGCAGAGTGCTCGGGAGGGAGGTCAGGTCGATGTCGGAGAGTATATTCCGACGTGAATGAGTGTTGGACAGCAAGTTGGAATGCCGTACACAGCGTTTTGCGAGTGATGTCCGGGAGAGGCGGAGGTTTGTAATGAGTGATGGGGGCCGGGGCGTCCCCAGGCCTCTCCAGACGAGGTTTGATAGGGATGGCGGCGGTAAAGAGAGGGTGGTTGCGGCCATCCGGAGGGTTTTGAATGCCATAGTCATAAGCGGAAAAGTCTCGGCCAGATTTTAATCTCCGGCTCTGAATCCATCGCCTAGACCATGACTGGAATGCGGTTTGTCTGGCCCTCGCCTTAAAGAAGGCGGCTGTCTGGACCTTTTGCAAGGTGGCCAGAGGTGCTGTTGCACAGATACCAGCGGCTGCCAACTGGGACAAGTGGGACTGCGTGCGTTCCTTCTTCAACGGCGACCACACCACATGTACAGTGGTGTTCCTGGGCACAGAAAAGAAAGACGTAAGTGAGTGGTGAAAACGTAAGAGGTCGAGTTGACTCTTAGACCCCTTGAAGTTCTGGATACGTAAGATGGCGCTCATGTCCGCGCACAGTAAGTAAATGTCTGTGGGTGCGACCCCAGATGAGTAAGTGAGGGAGATGTACTCAGCTGCCTTGCTAAGCGCGAACAGCGAGACGTCCCCTGGTGTCACCTCCGCCCCCATGCTCCACTGATGCACCACCTGCCTCTCCCCACTCGTGACACAAGCGGCCGCACCGCCCACTTGTTTGTTGTCAGCCCGGCCCTTGTTAGAGACCGTGCTGGCAAGGTAGAATACTACCGTACTCGAGCCGGGGATGCCCTCGTAAAGGTCATCCACCCACTTTTTCCGGGATTGGGGTCTATCCATCCCCATCACTTTGACAGAAGCCCTCCAGTTGGGAACCTCCCAGGGGGCAACCGCAGTGACGTCGGTTTGAGGGCATGATGGATCCACTCGAGCTCCGAGAGCCTCCAAGGCAGTGGGGCGCTGTTTGGACCCTCCAGACCGGGTCGCACGTGCACTGACTTGTACTGAGCCACCGGGGTTACCAGTGTCCAGGCCGTTCTGGACTGGTCCACACCAGTCCTGTCCTAGACGGCGCAAGAGCTGGGAGGCCCGGGGAACACGGGTCAGTCTGTAGGCCGAGGTCTCGGTTAGTTTCTCAAAGTATAGGTCCGCAGGAAGAATGCGGAGGAGTTCGTGAAGGGGTTCTCGTGGTGCAGTGCGGAAGGCACCCGCGCACACTCGAACCCCCTCGTTGAACACCATTTGTACCTTATTAATGAGAGACTTGCGGTTCGGGGCATTGGCCCAAAGTTGGCACCCGTAGTGTTACGCCCTAGCAGGGGCGTTGTGCAAGGAGTGGTTCAAGGGTTTCGAGTGTCTGTGAAGACACACACTAATAGATGAGCAAAGACGTCTATTGTCTGTGATGCTACGACTCTAGTAGTGTCTAATAGATGTTATGCACAGTGTGCACAACTGACTTAGTGGCAGGACACCTAGTCCGAAGTGTAAGACACTTCTCTACGCCTAATCTTGGTGGCGAACTAAGTCAATCAGGTGTGGCGTTGTTATAGTACAACTGCAAAGACTTCGAAGGAGGGTTTGACTCGATTAGAGTCGAGAGAGGTGGTTCACAAGATGAGAGAAGGACTGTTCACACCAAAGGTACGAAGGCAAGGTTGCTAGATTGCAAACGAAGCCAAGTCTGGCTTCTTACAGTGTAAAGTACAAGTATATATAGTGCTCAAGTCACAAAGACGAACACACAAGGACAGACATATGTAAATGTTGTTATCTGGGGTTTTCTTATCCGAAGCACAAGACAATAGGGGATAAACCACATATAGGACAAAGGGGACACACCAATGGAGTAACAAAGATAACAGAACCGAAGCAAAGGTAAGTGGCAACATACATGTGAAAGGACTGAAGCGTCCGGATCATAACACGTAGGAAAGTACTGGGAGGCAGACGGCGTTGAACACCAGTCGCCAGCTCGCAGTAGATATTCCCCGGGCAGAGTTGCCCAGCATCTGTAAAGCTTTCAGCGATCCACGTGCACGGTTGCACATGGTGGTAACGTGGAAGGTCCAGTCGAATTTGAAGTTCAAGAAGAACCCCAAATAACGGACTGTGGGTTTGGCATAAGTATAGTAATAAGTATTATGAACGATGTCGGGTAAAAGAATGGAGTCGGGGGAGGGTTCCCTAGTGCGTGGTTTACGGAAGTAAATAAGTTCTGTTTTAGATGGTTCGAGAAAGAGGTTAGAGTTACGTAGCCATACCTCACACGCCAAGTACCCGCGCTCGGAGGCGATCATTGACTTCGTCCCAGGTGTTGCCATGGGCAAACACCAGGCCGTCATCTACGTACATTCCAAGGGTGGAGTTGTCGCATGGGGGGGTAAGATGAAGTAAAGGGGCAGTGTAAAGTGCGGAAAGAATAGGGGATAAAGGAGAGCCCTGGGGAGTGCCGACGGGTTGACCGCGTTCCTCCCCGAGTTGCCCATTGAAGTAGAGTGAGACTCGTCTGTTGTCCAGGAAGGAGAGCACCCACTCCGCGATCGACTCGGGGTAACCGAGGATCCGCAGAACGTGCGCCATCCGTCCCTTGTGCACATGATCGAAGAATCCGCTAATGTCGAAGAGGACTGCTCCGCATTTACGATTAAGACGTAATTGCGTCTGCGCATCATGACATAGCGTAAACCCCGCATCAAGCGTAGACGAGAAGGGGCGAGTGCCGAACTGAGACGTAGGAAGAAGTCTGTGCTTGTCGGCCTCGAATGCGAGACGACGTGCAACGATCTTTTCCAACAACTTGCTCATGCACTCGATAAGGGAGATGGGCCTGTAGGCTTTGGCCAAGAGATAATCATCCTTCCCTGGCTTGGGGATGACGACGACCATGGCCTTCTTCCAAAGGCGAGGATGGTAGCCCTCTCTTAGACAAGCGTCGAAAAGGGGAATGGTGTGGTCCTTGATTGTGGTCCAGGCCCGTTTGAGGATGAGCCAAGATAAACCAGAGTCACCGGGCGCCAAGTCATTAGCACAGAGCGCGAGGAGGTGTGTGATCTCTTCCTCCACGATCGGTTCCAGAGGTCTGGGCTGTCACGGGGCAGGGTCAGAGGATTGGGTAACCTGAACGTCATCCAGGCCTTCCACAAAGAATTTACGTCCCAGTGTGTCAGCTATCTCCCTTTGGTCGAAAGAGAGAGCGCCAGACGCTAGCCTGAGAGCAGGAATGCCATCCAGACGTCTGCCATGTCTCCACTTGGCGACCTCCCAGATGTTGCGTGTCGAAATGACCTTGTCATAGTACCCTCGTTTGGCTTTGCGGGTGATGCGTTTGAGGTCCCGGGAGGCGGCCCGTTTTTCGTCGGAGTCGCCAGGAGGAACTTGTTGTAGGGCTAGTACCGCGGCAGCGCAATCTTCGTTCCACCAACGATTACTGCGGGCTTTGGGTGGGAGTGACTTTTTGAGATGTGACTCGCAGGCTTGTATAAGGGCCGTTTGAATCGCCTCTGCAGTACGCTCGATGTCGATAGGATTGGAAACAGGGAGGAGCGGTGGTAGGCTGGCTTCAATACTGGCTAGCCAAGCTTTGAGCTCATCCTCGTTGTCTTGCGAGTCGAATGAGTATTTGGTACGGACCGCCGGCTTCAGGCCGCGGAAGAAGCCCTCCAGAAGCCAGTTCGTGCGAATACCCGCGTGATCTGACCCGAGGGAGGCTTCCCAATCCGTGACGGGGGGTGAGAGGGCGAGGGAGGCGACCGCTGCGCAGTTGTGCCAGACTAAGTCCAGCGTACTGCCGCGTTCTGCGTCCGTGCCCCTCCGAGTGATTTCTCTGGGTAGCGTTCCCAGCTCAAGGGCCTGGGTTGCTGCCCACTGCTCGAATTTGGCAGCAGTGGGAGAGGGTGACCAACCCCTCGGAGACCAGCTCGGGGGAATGGATGTTGAAGTCACCGACTATCATGGTCAGGACCGCAGGATCTAGATCAAGGTTTAGTAATGAACGTAAGGCGGAGGGATCCTCCACGTCGTTATAGAAGTTATAATACGTAAAGTGTCCTGGTGTATATGTAAGTCCACCATCATTACCGTATTGTGATGTAATAAGTCCAGACAAGGGACAACCCTAACCGGATGAGTCCTTCTAGGGGAGGCCAGACGACTATGCTTACGGACGTAAATCATAACTTTAGCCCGTTTAGAGTCTGTAAATAAGGGTAAAAGATAGACCAGTTTTGGTGTGATGCACCACCTAAAACCTCAGTACCATCTCTTGCGGAGTCCGATCTTAAGACTCCGATACGGCCAAACCACGGTTCTTGAACGCAAATAACGTCATCGGAGGTGTTCGTTTCAAGGAGCGCGTGCATCATCGCATTGCGCCTCCTCATGTTGACAGAGAGTATTGTCGTACTATGCATAGGAAGTGATTGAGGTGAGTGAGAACAGTCGCGCACTGTCTTGCTGTAGATGTGTCTTGATCTGGTCCGCTACCTGGTCTCCAATGGGTCCTGGGTTGTCGAGAGAGAATAGTTTGTCGAGGGAGTGACTGGTGACAATGACTTCCGCTTCGAGGGTGGTAATAGGGCAGCCTGTGACATTGTTCTCAAACAGACTCTGTGCTAAGTTGACCGTGAACTCCACCGCATCCGCGAACTGGCGCATGGCGTCCGAGGTCTTCGCCTGCCTTTTACGGCGCGCATTGACCTCCTCTTTCCGTCGCGAATCGCGTGGCTGCTGGGAGGGAGTGGTATACAAAGTGAACGGGTTGGGTGGATCCCCAAGCGGCGCGGAACGTTTGGACACGTTCCGCAGCCTGCTCGAGGCCCAACCTCCCTACTCCATTGCTGCTCTGGAGTGATAGCGTAGACCCAAATGAGTAGACACTAGTCTCCTCCGCTTGATTGTCTCCTCCATCTATGTCATCTATGCTGGAAGACCAGGTGGTCTGACTGATATTGATATGGGAATACATTCTGTGTTAATCAATAGAAGATGAAGGTGATGTATGTGTAAGGTTCAGCAAAGGTCACTATGTGTTCACTTAGAAGAGGGTAGGTTCAGCGCACACCACATGGTATGGTCCGACCTTTTGAAACTAGCTCCAGTCGGAGAAATGTGATATTGTGGTCAAAGTGAATATGGCAATATCACATCATGCTAGGTCTTTCTCCGTCACATATGAGGTTATATTAGCCTTTCTCCACCACATATGAGGTGTATTACCTTGTCCGATACGGCTAAGTCGAAACAGTGCTGGTCCACTGTGTCTTGAGTGTTCTATTTGTGAAGACCACTGATTGTCTTGTTCAATCCATCATCTTCTGGTATCCTAATTGTATATTATATGTGTCCATGCTCTGTAATCCCTGATATCATACATAGTACAACTGACATGTTAGCGCAAGTGATGTCAGGGTGATCAAGCCATATTATGCGAAGGAGGGCAATGCTCCATTGCCTTGCTCCAACGGGACATGTGCTTCACCATTACAATGCCCCTTGATATGCCCTTAATAGATACTTATTTGTGCCATGATTCACACAAGGCACACCTCACTTCTTATGACATCTGGCTTACTCCGATCCCATGTGATTCGGACTATTCCATTCGGACTTGTCCGAAATGCCATATGTGGCTGCTACACCGGAGTTTGTTGAGACGACCCTTCTATTGGTGTTACAAGATAAGAGACTTGTATATACATCTTTCAAACACAGGAGCAAACATGCTAGCTACTGACACGCGACCTTTGGATGATGCACGAGAACCGCTGCACTCCCATGGTG
>WTXK01000762.1:0-20146 GCA_025769895.1 Lactarius psammicola
TGACAGGAATTGTTCGTGCTGGTGGTATTGGCTATGTCTTTGATCTCATTTGCTTTCTACCAGGGTGTCGGTGGTGAATATCCTGCAGCGTCTACCAGCGCTAGCGAGGCGGCCAATGAGGAAGTGCTCAACAAGCGCGGCCCGGGTTGGTTTCTCGACTTGGCCCCGTCTGGCAGCAACTAATGCAGTTCATGTAGTGTTCGTCATGGTGACAAATTTTGTCCTTACCGTGAGTTGCCTTCCATTATTGTTTATGGACCAACCAAATTCTCACTCTCGACAGCTCGGTGGTCCTTTGGTTTCTTCTGTATTCCTCATCGCTCTTTCGATTGCCGGAGAGAATCACCTATCCACCGTCTGGCGTATTTGCTTCGGCTTTGGAATATTCCTTCCCCTCATGGTGATGGTCCTCCGGTTGAAGATGTTCAGCTCCAAGCTTTATCGCAAGGGTGCTATCAAGGGTAAGTATAATTTATGTCCTGTTTCGCTGCGGCTGATACAAATGGCATCGTGACAGAAAGGGTACCATATTTTCTAGTTTTCAAGCGTTACTGGAGGTCGCTCATTGGTACATCTGGTGCATGGTATGGTCGGTTGTCGAGCATGATCGCTCCCTTTTTGATCTGCTCAGGTTTATATTCGATTTTATCGCCTTCCCGAATGCGATATTCTCGGGGACCATTATCTCGAGCGTCACTCATAACGGCGACATCAAGAAGATCGCAGAGTGGCAGCTACTTCTCACTTCCATCACGTTGCCAGGAGTTGTCCTTGGCGCGCTTCTGTGCAACCCTTTGGGACGTCGAAACACGGTGTGCTCTTTTGTGATATAGGCAATATTTGAACCAAACAAATGCATTAGATGATCCTCGGGTTCAGTTGTTACCTGATTTTCGGTGAGAATTTTGCGACATCCAGGAAATGTATACCTAACTCTACACCTAGCCGTTATTATTGGACTCGCTTATGAAAAAATCTCGAAGATCACACCTCTCTTCGTTATATTGTGTGTCATGTCCAAAGGTGGCCAGGAGTATCTTAGCTAACATGCGTTTTCGTCTCAAGTTATGGACTGATGCAGTCATCAGGGCTTATGGTAAGTCCTTCTGATGATTCATCCGGATATTAAAGAACAGGCCAGCTGAGCCACACATGCAGGGCCCAGCAGACATGTTATTTCTCGTCAGCGCTGAGTAAGTCCGGTACAGTCTATTCGAAGTAGGATTTCATGTCAATCATTCTATCACATAGGTCCTATGCGACGCCAATACGGTATGTCAGTTCTGAGGTAAATGGTGGGAAGGTGCTGATCGAGCGAAGTGGTACGTGTTTCGGGATATCGGCGGCAATTGGCAAGGCAGGCGCCGCGATTGGTGTACAGGTGTTTACACCCATTCAGCAACACCTAGGGACGAAGTAAGTCTGAATTGACTTTACTCAATGGACAGCTGATTTACATGTGCTATTTAGATGGACATTTTTCATTGCTGCCATCGGCAGTTTCGCGGGAGTTTTGGTTACATATTTCTTCGTGCCAGATATGACTGGGGTGGACCTCGCTGATGAGGATGCGAGTTTCATGAAATACTTGGAAAGAAACGGTTGGGAAGGAGTAGTGGGAGAGAACGAGGACGCAAACTTAATCGGACGAGAGCCTTCCACTGGCAGTGGGTCGGCCATTAACCGCGTCCGCAGCATCTAATGTTCACGCGTTAACCGTTCACGGCCCGGGTGAGTTCTCGTTCCACTGGCAAGTTCCAGTCAAGTGTCACCTTCCTCCCTCCGCCGTGTCGCATTCTCTCGTATCGTAGCTTATGTGGCACTCGGTTTACTACTACAGAATTAAATTCGTGTGCATACGTGGGCAGATGGTCATAACAAGGCTTCACAACCTCTCAAGGTAGCACCGGACGGGGAACCGACCACGTGGGTCATCCTACTAGCCGGACTTTTGAGTCCAGCTTAAGTGTGACCGAATTCTATCTACTGCCCTTTCTCACCAACGGCGTCACCCCAAGCTTATGCGACTTAGCGACTTAAGATGAGCCCCATTCTGGGTTTCTTTCGGTCCACAAGACCCTGGGCGAGTGTTGCTGCTGTGAGGAGGCCTTAAGTTTCAAAGTTACTCTGGAAAGTCAGTTCTTGAGTCGGTCAAATTATCGTGGTGGCCAAGACCCAGGAACGCGGTACTTTTTATATGGGACGATTTCAACTCGTCTTCGCTTTCGATGTTGGCGTCCTACATCTCCGCGTCACCTAATTCTAGGTGTACGACCTTATTGTGGATAATTGAGCCAAGCTCGTATCGGGGCTACACACCTTTCACGGAGAAGCTGAAGGAATAAAGTGAATGCTGCATAGCGAACCCGCATGGTGGGGAGTCATGTTCTGGTCTCTTTGTTGTCTCCTTTCATTCTTATAAGAGACCGGGACCTCTTGAAAAAAAGTCCTATGAGCAGCACTAAGAGGGCATAATTATATCCAAACTAAATAGAAATAGGACAACATGGCAGGCAGGCGGGAACCGATTTCCAAACACTACATGCACTGCCGCCACCGGCCATTATCGTTGTTGTCTTCCCAGTGTAGTTGGTGCTACGCACGGTCGCGCTGGGGATGCGTATCCTCCTCTTCGCGCTCGTTGAACAGATTTGCGCAGCTAGCGTGCACCATGCCCGATGTTGTAGAGCACTCCACGAGCGTGGCGAGTGGCTGGCGAGCAGCGAGCGGGCCGGATGCGGCGGTTCTAGAATGTGCGGTGCAAAGCGAGCCGCTCGACCGTATGCACAGGAGCGCGTCATACTGGCGCTGGGACGGCGACGGTTTGTACATAAGAGGGCCCGAGCTTCCATCTGGGAAGGTCTGCGTCAGGAACCTGCGCGCTGCGATGCGAAGCACAACAGCGGTCCCATCTGCACCAGCGAGACGATCAGATGGACAAAGACGCCAAAGGGAGACGCGCCCCCGTTCTCGGTGATACACAGCCCGCATCCCGGGTGGGACGCTGCGGGCAGCGCCACTTGGATCAGGTACTCCTGAGTGCAGTTGTTAGCGTGTTGCAGCTAATAGCACACGAAATGAGGAAAAGGTACTAAAGTCTTCGTGTCTGCGTTTGCTAGAACGCTTGTGATAAGCAACCCAAATCTGGCTTAAATTCTACGAACACAGGATCGCCGTCACCTCGCGTCGCGTCGTCATTGATGCCCAAGCCGTCGAGGCGCCATCCTCTTTTTCCTCGAACATCTACGACAGGCCCCGCTTCCTACTTTCCCCAAACACCCACACGGGTGTCAGGCTCGCCGGGTGGTGGAGCACCTCCTCGCATGCCTTTGCTGGCAACGGCGCGAACACGAACGGGTCATTTTCGCCCAGCAGCGGCTGTTGTACCCGCTCTCGCACCTAGCAGGTCGTCGAACAGCACGCGTGCCCCCTGGACAGGCGCAGAGCTAGGTGGCACAACGGCGGTGTTCTCCTTGTCGGTGTCGTTGCTGCCCATGTGGGGGCAGTTTTCTTTTTCGTCCTCGTGGTCGGGACCGGGGAAGCAGGAGGGCCATACCCGCCTGATGACGATAACCGAGACAAAAAGTTTTCAAGTTCAGCTCAGAAGCACCGAACATAAAAAAGGAACGCAAAGACCGTGGTGGAAGATGTGGGGATGATGACTGAAGTTGACAGGATCTCTCATCTCATGAAGAATCCGCCATAAGTACCGACCCTGACGGGGGTCCCCTCCGAAAAAGGAAAGAAAAAAAAAAAAAACGAAGCGAAACGAAACGAAACGAAAGTTGAACTGACCTACCTGTAGCTCCGCACGTCCCACGAGCACCTTGTAGTTCGTAGGTACACCACGTACCGTCCTGTCCAATGTCCAGCTCAGATCTCAGTATACCCTTCATCTCCTGCAGCGCAGCTCTGCAGAGGAAGCAAGGAGCCAGGGACATACCGGTGTACTAATCAAACAACAGCACCTCGAGAAGCAGGAGAACGAAACCAGGCTTGGTGACGACACGCTTCGTGAGCGGGCCCTGCGTGCTGCCAAAGACCTGCTCACCACGCTTGAACGGCTACTAGGGGGGCGCGGCGGCGGCGAACATCGGTGCCCGGGGACGGAGAGGCTCGGGACTGCGCCTAGTACTGGCCCTGCGCTTGCAGGGTCCGCCAGCTACGGGGAAGTGAGCGGGTCACAGTCTTATGGAGAAGAGGGATGGGGAAGAGGGAGGATGTACATACGTCGAAAACTTTGAGGCCGGCGCTGTGCGCGTCGATCAGGAGGCCCTTTGGTGGTGAGGAGGAGTGGCCCGACTGGGTCGAGTGTATGGTGGGTGAGTAAAACGCATACTGGAATATCACGAAAGGCTTGTAAATTTGAAGGTGCACAAACGACAATGCGGAAGGAAGAAGGTGTGAAGGAAATGCAATCTTACTGTAATCAGAAGCTCCCCATCATGAAATTTCTGGTCGGACATGCGAAGTTTCCGTTCCCTCACCCGGTTGAAGACGGGTCTTTCGGTACAACCGACATATCCGACTTGGAGGTCGGGTTGCTTGCTCGAGAGTGAAATGCCCACTACACTATGCGAGACGAGAGCTTTGTCGACCTCTCGAGAACATCCTTGGAGTCACTCTTTTACCAGATGATTCCAGAGATCATCGATCATTGATCAGCAACTATTGATGCATTGATGTTTGAGCATCATCCGCAATTCCATGCCTTTGGCACGCTGAGCGCGAGAATCTAGAGTGACCTGCCCTACAAATGGAAGTGATCCCAGGTAAGGACTCCGGATTCTTGGGATAGAGTCAGACGTTGTTAGACAAGGCTTTTTCCAGCCACAAGGGTTTGTTTGGGCATGTCTGGTGGGTACTGCACGGATACCACTTTGGCATTACCGAGGAGGACCAACCTTCCGCGCTCCGATCATGCCGATCGTAGAGCTTCCTTTTTACCTTCAAAGTCCAATCCTGGAATTGCCAAGACGCCACTCCCATTCCATGGATTCCAGACACGAGCGCTATAGAACGGGCGACCGAACCCATTCTCTTTTTCCCTTCCCTTCCCTTTCCCTACACCTGCTCCCTTGTAAGGACTCTCTTAAATATACCAAAGTCCTCATACTATCTCGGCTTCATCCAGTGACATCGTCTCCACGCCGCTACTAACAGTCGAGCAACACAGTCGACCTTAGACTGACCACCGCCCCAATGTTGACTATATTGTAGGCGGTAACCTGTCGTCCTCGATGAGGCAAAATTGCTCTCAGTCATGAAGATGGTGAACGATTTACTGCTAGTGCGGATTCGAGTTGAAATGGATTCGCAATCAACCTCAAGGACAAAATTTTCTCCAGAAGGTCAGCACATGGGTTCTCAGATGCAACTCGAATTTTGACGATTCATGTAACTGTATAGGCCGCTTTATATCTGGGTCTGGGGGAGATAGAATGGCTCTTCCTTATGTGCCACAACTACTGGATCATTTGTCATTTCATCATAGACAGTGACAACCCCTTTCTCGCTTTTTCGCCGGGTTGCAATATCGTAAATTTTTCTGAACCCTTTCAGCATTTCTTGGTGCCACTTTGTCTGTTCTAAAAGATGTTCCTGTTCAGACTGGTGTATCAAATCCCGATATGGTGCCTGGCATTATTTTGGAAGAAGAGGACATGTGCCCTTACCTGAAGATGACGGTTCAGGAGCATCAGCTCACTGCAGTTCTCGTTTCCCTCTCTTTATCGCGTGCTCTCTCGAACCGGTTCGTCATCAATGAGCTATCTATGCACGCCTTATCGTTCGTCTGTCTCTTTGTCTGTCTACGTTTTCCCTTGCGTCGTCTCTTTTCTCTCTCTACTTGCAGCGACTATCTACACCTGGAGCCCACTGCAGGGGTAAGTCAGTAGACAAAACCCCTCGGGTGCAACAAGTGATATCCACAAGTACTAGTTGCCAACTTCATCTTGTCTAGAACCTTGTACTATAAGCAAAATGCCTCAACAGCAACAACTCCACGATAAATCAGGCCGTTTCGCCGCTGAGCCAGTCCCCCCCTTTAGTTCCTCGCTACTCTCCCTCCATGTACCCGCATTCGCTAGCCAACGACTGTGATCCCGGTACCAGTCGTTAGCGTGTCGTCCTCGCTCCTGTCAACACCGTCCCAGTTGCGGAGAACGTGGGTGGTTTATTTTTCTCTTTATAGGTAGCTTCCAGCCACGAGGGGTGATTACTGCCGTCGGGGGTGGGTGGTCGTGTGCCGATGCGTGTGCGAGTCAGTTTGGGGGTATATCAGCGCTTCTCGCGCTCTTGCCCATTCATTCCGTTATCCATTTGTGGTAAGCCATTTCCCTGGCTCAGCCCTTCTGGAAAGCCGCAGATGACACCCGTGGGATGTCCGACCCGATAGAACTGCTACAGGCGGTCCTTCCAGATTGTAATCCGTGGGAGTCCATGCGAGTGTCAAGCTCGTGACCTTGTGTGGAAGATAAAAAAGGGTGGTCGGCGACTGTCTAAAGTTCAAGCAGCTTGCGCCGTTTTGGGGCGCGGATTAAGTACCGGCCGGATAGCTGAGTCGGAAACCTCTGCGGTATAGATGGACATGGTGAGATTTCTCCCCAAGCGAGGTTTCGTCCTGCATCACTTCATTTTCGGTAGTGAGCATCTTCACGGGTTTCCCCATCGCGTGCTATGGATTCCTGCAACGGAAAGAAACAGGTAGAGGCGATAACGAGTGCGCAGATTGTCCCGGATCTTGGCAAGAAGGCTAGCACTACCGCTGAGAGGATAAGCGCCCACTTTACAATCGCAGCCGCAGCCTTTGGTCTTATAAGCGATGGATGTGAGTCTCCCCGTATGACTGTGCCAAATGCTCGTTTAAACTGATAACACGATAAATGGCTAAGATCAGAGTTACCTCATGGCCATGGCCAATGTAGGCAGCGTATTGTCCAATTTTCCATTCAATTCATGTTGGTCCAGGTAGTCTTCAAACGGCTGTACCCAAAGGATTACACACCAGCGGTCTCTACAAGGGTCTCAAATTCTCTGCTAGTTGGTCTGTGTTCTGTTTACATATCTCCACCAGTCTTTTTCAAGACATACCATCCGTTTAGGTGCAATCATCGGACAGCTGTTCATCGGCTTGGTGTGCGACCGTACTGGGCGGAAGGTTGCGCTCGTCTTCACTACGCTACTCATCGTCCTCGGTGCTACACTAGGCACCGCTGCACATGGCGCGCACGGTAGTGCCAAGGGACTGTTCTGGTTCTTGACTTTTGCCCGAGGACTGACAGGAATTGTTCGTGCTGACGGTTTTGGCTATGTTTTGGACCTCATTCCCTTTCTACCAGGGTGTCGGTGGTGAATATCCTGCAGCGTCTACCAGCGTCAGTGAGGCGGCCAATGAGCAAACACTCAGCAAGCGTGGCCCGAGTTGGTTTCTCGACTTGGCTTCGTCTGACAGCATTTGATGCAGTTCATGTAGTGTTCGTCATGGTGACAAACTTCGTCCTCGCAGTGAGTTGCCTTCAATTATTCTTCATGAATCAACCACAAATTTCGTCTTCGATAGCTTGGTAGTCCTTTGGCTTCTTCTGTATTCCTCATCGCTCTTTCGATTGCCGGAGAGAATCACCTATCTACGGTCTGGCGTATTTGCTTTGGCTTTGGAATATTCCTTCCCCTCATGGTGATGGTCCTCCGGTTGAAGATGTTCAGCTCCAAGCTTTATCGCAAGGGTGCTATCAAGAGTGAGTATAATTTATGTTCTGTTTCGCTGCTGCCGGTACAAATGGCCTCGTAACAGAAAGGGTACCATATTTTCTAGTTTTCAAGTGTTACTGGAGGTCACTTATTGGTACATCTGGTACATGGTATGGTTAATTATCGAGCACAATCGCTCCTTTTTGATCTGCTCAGGTTTATATACGATTTTGTGGCCTTCCCGAATGTATTATTCTCGGGGACCATTATCTCGAGCGTCATTCGTAATGGCGACATCAAGAAGACTGCAGAGTGGCAGCTACTTCTCTCCACCATCACGCTTCCAGGAATTTTAATTGGCGCGCTTCTGTGCAACCCTTTGGGGCGTCGGAACGCGGTAAGCTCTCTTGTCGACATCGGCCACACTTGATCCAATCAAATACATTAGATGATCACCTGGTTCAGTTGCTACCTAATTTTCGGTGAGAATTTCCCGACATCCAGGAAGAGTATACCTAACTCCACACCCAGGCTTGACTATTGGACTCGCTTATGAAAAAATCTCGAAGGTCACACCTCTCTTCGTTATATTGTGTGTCATGTCCAAAGATGGCCAGGAGTATCTCAGCTAACGCGCCGTTTTCGTCTCAGTTATGGATTGTTGCAGTCATCAGGGCTTATGGTAAGTCCTTCTGATGGTTCATTTGTATATCAAAGAACAGGCCAGCTGAGCCACATGCGCAGGCGGCAGGCATGATACTTCTCGTCAGTGCTGAGTAAGTTCGGTACAGTCTATTCGAAGCGGGACCTCATATCAACCATCCCGCCTCGTAGGTCCTATGCGACGCCAATACGGTATGTCAGTTCTAAGGTAAATGGTGGGAAGGCACTGATCGAATGCAGTGGTACGTGTTTCGGGATATCGGCGGCAATTGGCAAGGCAGGCGCCGCGATTGGTGTACAGGTGTTCGCACCCATTCAGAAACACCTAGGGGCGAAGTAAGTCCGAGTTGACTTTTACTCAATGGACAGCTGATTTACATGTGTGCTTTTTAGGTGGACATTTATCATCGCTGCCATTGGCAGTTTCGTGGGAGTTTTGGTTACATATTTCTTCGTGCCGGATATGACTGGGGTGGACCTCGCTGATGAGGATGCGCGTTTCATGGGATACTTGGAAATAAATGGTTGGGAAGGAGTAGTGGGAGAGGATGAGGACACAAATTTAATTGGGCGAGAGCCTTCCACTGGCCGTGGGTCGGCGGGTGACTGCGTCCGAAGCGCCTAGTAGCATAGCACCCTGTTCACGCGTTCACGCGTCCACGGTCCGGGTAACTCATTCAACACCACGTCCGAGTCAAATGTCACTATCCTCCCTCCGTCGTGTCGTACCCTCTTCGTATCGTAATTTACGTGGCACTCGGTTTGCTACTACAGTATCAAACTCATGTGCATTTGATACGCGGTCAGATGATCAAAACAAGGCCTCACGACCCATATCCTCTCAGGGTAGCACCGGACGGGAAATTGATCAATTCAGTCATCCTAGCCGGACTTTAGAGGCCAGCAAAACCGAATCCTATCTTCTATCCCTTCTCACCGATGGCGTCACCCCGAGTTTACGCGACTTAGAGCGACTCAAACCCCTAGAACACCCAGACCCGCACTCGAAGGAGTACACGGTGGTGTACGGTGCCCTCCTGGATAGTATCTGCCGTTCTTTCAGTAACGATCAGCTACGGTCCTTCACCCAGCAGTATGGCTTGTCGCCCGGCTCAAATTTGAGGAAAGTCTTATATGCCGAAGCTATCGTAGAGAAGGCGTGGCAGTGGCCTTCCCTCAGAGAGCTCAAACGTGCGCGGAGCGGTCGCACTGAAGTGACTTCCTTGGGTAAGTGCACTGTGACCCTTATTGATCGTTCTCACACTTCCTAGTATTGGCACTCAGCCCAAGTGAGCTCTTCGTCCTCCTGGGAAAAAGTACGTCCACATGTCTTCCATGCGGTCTCGTCTAATGCTGCCTCGAGATGGTTCCGACTTGTTCCAAATGTCAAGGGAATACAATGTGTACGCCTCTGTGAAACGTAATCCCCTCTCCTTGTATTTGGAGGGAAGCCGTGACTCGGTTAAGGGAGCTGAAGAATATATTGACCGCGTTCGAAAGGTGGGTCGAGTTCATCGTATTACTATTGTGTAATATGCTTACCGACTGGTAGGGCATCGTGGAGGACACCTTCGATACACCATCTAAACATCCTGTCCCACAGGAAGCTTTTCACAGCATTTCGCGCCTCTCTGGAGCTTTTGTGGAGAAGACCGAAGACCAGAAGGTAAGGACATGTCTATCACTGGCTACAATACGCTAACCTTACAAGTTGCGTGTCCGAGCCAAGCATCCCTCGAATATCATGTTAGCTAAGAGACTGGCAATAAGAGTAAATTACCAAGTTAGTACGTGATTTCGCATTCAGGACGGTTCACTGACGCTACTACGGCAGGCCGAGCCCTCCGAACTTCTCGCACAACAGATACATCATAAGGAATTGCGCACGCCAACAGCGGCGCCTCTTGCATATTCCTTGTACCCATTTTCAGGACCTCGTTCGTTACCTACGATGACGAGATCGAGTACTTTCCTTCGATGGCGCCGAGTAGGAGACTGGTTGGGGGATACCCACTCACAGAGTTTTGACGCGAGTGGGCTTGCACACTCACAAGGTAGTCTCTTCTCGATGGACGGGTGCGTGCATTCCACATGTGGCTCATTGACTCCCTTACCGTACCTTCAGGACTGAGATCGATCTCCAACATCGGCTTCTGGATAATATTACTTCCGGTGGAACCAGGAGGCTAGTATCTGCCTTGTAGGTATCGACATTGAGTTATTGTATCACTTACTGAACAACCACCAGCTCAGGACATATTCTTTTCCCGGTCTCCCGAGCCGATGAGCGGGCTTCCTTGAAGTCTCCACGTACAGGGGGGTTGACCTACACGGATACGTGTTCGTGGGTCGCCACGCAACGGACGTCGGCTGCGTTTTTTCCGAGGTGGGAACATTAACGTCTTTTGTTATATGTATCTCACCCCGTGCAGTCTCCCACTAGAGCTCGTTAAGGCACTTCCCTCACAACAGAGGGTTCTCCATCGATTGGTTTATCGTTGTTCTCCGGTTTTAGAACAAGACAGTAGACATTCCACAACAACAAAGTTCATTCAGATCGAGGTCCCACTGATTGACCAGAAGCAAGTACAACATCCAGTGGGGCTTTCCGATCGAAGTGTCTTCACGAGCGCGGTGTTATGGAGCGGCACCTCTGCTAATGTGGACTTATTGATGCCTGATCGGTACGACCCACGCCATGACTCCTGGTATCGCCCTAATGCTCGTACCTTAGTTATATGGACCTCCGCCTCAACGTCTCCGACATGAACCCTCTTCCTTCGAGTCAACAACCTGGCGAACTAATGAACTACTTGGATGGCCTTCAAAAGTTGTGCGTGTCACAGAAGCCTGCACTACAGGGCTACTGACTCTCGGTAGTTTGACTTGCAGCGATCCGGACGTTACGCAGCCAGTGCCTCCCCTTGTTATATCCCATGACGACCATGAATATGTTCTTGCGACTAATGCTAGCGTCCGGCAAAGCGCAGAGACGTTATCCTCGGTCCCTTCTAAAGATATCACGGTCACGTCCGAAAGCATGCTCGATCTTGAAAGCGGTTACAGCACCGCGGTTTGTGCGGTAAGATCATTCTACCTCGGTCGAGTCCTTGCTCCTGACTGCTCCCCCGCCTTTGGTCAAAGGTCTCGTCCGATAATCTGGGTTCACCACAAACGTGGAACGCTTTTCTCGACAAATGTGATCAGCTGACGGCAAGGAGCAGTCTCAAAAACTCTGCGTTCCTTTAGTTTAATCGCCTGAAACAATTAATATGGTATCGGACTATGAGATCCTTGAATTAAGTTTCGATATCTTATACCTGCGAAACGAAAAACACGATACCGTAACATACGATTTAGTAGAGTAGTCTAGTTACGCTTGCGTTTCCTTTTCTCCTTCTCTCTCACCTTCTTCGCGCGAACCTATAAATGAAGCGTGAGGTGCTGCTCCGTCAAGGCATCAATGACATAACGCACTTCTTTTTTCATCCGTGAGTCAACCATGACATAGCGGCCCTTCACGCCTTTTGGCCTACCCTTGAGGCCCTTGTGGACCCCCTTGGCTACGACAACCTTGACCTCCTTTCTCATTCTACTTTTGGCCAAACCTTTGCGCATAAGCTTCTCCACTTGTTGTGCCTTCTCGCGCTCAGTTAAGTCGTTTGTGTTTGTGACACCTTCAGCTTTCTTCAAAGCCTTTTCAATACGCTGAGCTGCCTTCAACTTTTTCCGCGCCTTGGCTTCAGCTATCTTTTTGATAGGTCGAGCGTCCAGAGCCCGCTGTTTGGCACGCAGGGCCTGGACGGCCTCCTTCGTGATGGGGATGTTGGGAATAAAATGTTTTGCTTCATCGTCCAGAAACCAGTTTGGGAGACCCTCTTTCGAATTGAGGGAGTAGCGCGTGAAGCCGTTGTTAATGAGTTCCGTTCTCGTTTTTCTTCGGTTCACAAGATCCTGGGCGAGGGTCACCGCCTCTGCTGTGAGGAGGCCGTATCCTGGTCAGATAGTAAGTCAAATAACCGCGGTGGTCAAGGTGAAAGAACTCAGTACTTTGTACGTGGGACGATTTCAACTCGTCCTCGTTTTCGTTGTTGGCATCCCACATCTCTGCGTCATCCGGTTCTAGGGGCACAACTTCGAGACCGTCATGTGGGTCTAGGTCACTGACATCTGACATCTGATAGTGCATGAGCGTCGAGAACCATGGCACAGAGCAGGGCTCACTTCATCTTCGTCGTCTTGCGATTGTTTAGCGGAATCAGATCCCGCGTCGTCCTCGCTGGGTCGATCAAGTCCCTTGAAAATGTCTTGGCTGAACCATACGGCTGTGTTTTTTCCCGCGTGGGATGCAATCTTGGGCTCTCCCAGAGAACTTAGCATTCGTGCCTTCTTTCGAAGCGTGCCTTGCTGGTCAGGTCGCTTGCGTTTGGCCAACTGGGACGACGACATCTCGTCTTCCGTGTCTATTGACGAGTCTGAGTCGTCGCCCCTAGCCTTGAGCTGCTCCATCTCGTCCCAACCACCGCCTTCATCCTCCTCCTCAGTTTCGTCCTGAGCTTCGCCTTTCCCGATACCCGGCCAGTCTTCGCGTCGTTTGTCATTCCGTCTTGCTTCACGGACTCTGAATTTTGTGTCTCGTTCGGCGAGCCTCTCTCTGTACGTCTCATATAGTCCGTCCAAGTCATCTTCTAATAGCTGCACTCGATCATCTTGCTCCTCATCGGTATCCACGACATCGTTCGGGCTGTTGTCTTGCAAGCCCTCATTGGGCTCCTCACCTTCTTCGTCCGTGTCAACCGTCCTGGGATAACCTGTCCTTCTTGAAGCTTGCTCCGCGTTTTCAAGATCAAACACGTCCTCTTGACCATGACGGAGCCCTGCGTCTGTTTGTTCGAGCCCAATGTCCAGTGGTGCGGTCATTTGTAGCTGCATTCTCTGGATTGTCTTCCTTTTGACTTCATTAGCTTTTCGTCGTTCCCGCTTTGCCCGACCGGCTGCCTCCGCATTGAGTCGCTCCAACTTTGGATTGGCTTAAATAAATTGTATCACGGAAAGCTGGTATACATGCGTACCTCCTGCTGTATTTGCTCGTCTTCGTCAATAATATCGACCACGTCAGCAACCTCGGTGAGCTCCTCCACGTGCTTCGATCTTACTTCCAAGCCCAACTGAAAAGGAACGAAAATTTCTGACTGAAGTATGGTGTATAGGGTTCAACAACGAACCTCTTCTCTCAGAGCAGTACGCCATTTGAGCAACACTTTGAAGTCGCCTTTCCCAAGGACCTTCAGATCGTCCAAGTTGGCCTTGACATCCGACGAAGTGAGAGGAAGTAAAGCCCAGCTGACCGGCAAGGACGTCAGCAGATGACCTAAGGAAGTCGGTTAGACGTACGATTTCTCTTCCTCTGTAGTAAAAGTCATTTTGTTCACCGCCCCTAGAACGTCGATAGGATCTGAGGCGTGAATAAATTCTGCAACGCCCACTTGCTTGAATAGGGTGTAGTCATTATCAGCGTATCCTTCACGGTGCCTCCGCCTCTTCTCGGGTTGAAATACGTTTGCCTGGGCATTGTTTGCAGCAGTACCTTGGGGTAAGGAAGCGTCTAGGTCTTTGAACACGTGTTTGGGATCGAGGAATTTCGGGTCGATGGCTTTCGGAGCCAGAAATTCACGACAAACAATAAATATCTCCGCAGAGACATTCCTAGTGAGGCACCAGTCAATAAGACAGATACTGCGGTTGAATGTGAAAGCGTACCTAGAGGAAGGGGGCTTTGTAGCCTCGACTTTGCTGAATAGCTGGTTGAAAACCCAGATGAGGTTGTTGTAGTCCCTACTACGAAAAACCTTTGTGACAAAGGTTCCCCCTTTGATAAGGAACTCCACAGCAAGTTTTAGACTCATAAGAACGAGTTCCGACTGAGAATACGCGTCCTGTATCCAGGCAGTCCCTACGTTTGGCGCGCCATCGTGAAGTACGACGTCTGCTTTCCAGTCTTTTAGCTCGTTTCGAAGGAGGTTGCGACAGTGAACGGTAGTGATATCGGCAGCGAAAGTAGTGACGCGTGGAATTGGCTTGATAGATACTAAGTCAACGCCTATCGAGGAACCCTTATTAACAAACGTTGCATTGGCACAAGATATTTGTTGTACCGACGATGACACTGTTCACTGGCATCGTTTTACTTGCGACTTGCAGCCAGCCTCCAGGCGCGGCACAAAGATCTATGCAACAGCGCGCAGATTCCAGGAAAGAGTATTTCTTATTTAGCTGGATCAGCTTGAATGCGGAGCGTGCACGATACCCTTGCTCTCTGTAGAGACACCCAGATCAATAAGTTGTGGGTCAAAAAGACGTCCGAACGTACTTTGCAAGTTTATAGTATTTGTCCAGCCGACCCTTCCCCGTTTTCTTCTGTGCTTTCCCCATCTTGAGTGATTTAGAATGTCACGGCGTAGATAAGTTAGACCAATATTTTGGCCCGGGCCGCTGCCAGTCGGAGTGTCCGAGTCGGCAGTGTGGGAACCCGACGTCTCAATGGACCGTCTCACAACAACCAAAGCCTCTTTGTTCTCAGCTACGAGTACATATGCCTGAACCTTCCCTTCTGAACCCCGTTGCTTTCGTCTCGGTCTTCTTCGGGGTCATTCCCGAGTCCGTCGCTGTTATGGCGCACGGGTGCATTATTTGGTTTGTTGCTTAATTGGCGATTCGGTTCAACACTGATCTTCCTATATTCTTGCAGTCGCAGCTGGAATGATTACGGGTGCATTTGGTACCCATACTCTCAAATCCAAAGCTGGTATTACTCCAGATCAAGTAGCGGCCTTTGGGACTGCGTCCCACTACGCGGTAAACACTTAGCGATGTATTTCCAACGTCCTACCGACAGTATCATCCTGTAACCAGATTTACAACGGCTGGGGTTGTGCTTGATTTCCTTGCACCCACGTTTTTCCTCTCACCGTTTCGCGGGACCAGCCATCGCCCTGGGAGGGTTCATCTTTTCAAGCAGCATCATGGCCCTTGTCCTCAGTAAGGGAGGTATGTTATGTCTTTGTAGGCCGTTATCAGGAGGTGTGGTGTTAATGGTTGGTGATAGGTCTAAAGTACTAGGTCCAGTGACCCCACTTGGCGGGATGATAGCAATACTTGGGTGCGCTCCCACTATGATTGAAAAAACGACTGATCGATTTTAACTGATTATTTATGATAAGATACATATCCCTTGCATTTTAAATACATAATTAAATCTGTATAAGATAGCCTAACGGTCACGTGATGGACGCGTAGCGTGTCAACTCCGATTGAAAATAAGAAGAGCTGACACTGCCACTGCCCCTGCTACTACTACTGACATTGACATCCCTACCGCCAGCGCACCTCCTCCATTGAGTGATACCCGTTCCCATGTCAGACCTCAAACCAAATCGTCTCAAGCGTCGTCTCACTTCTCCCACACCCATTGATTTCTTCACTTCTTCGGCCACATCATTCCATCCTCGCCCTTATCAGCCTAACCTTTCTACCGTTCCACCCCCCAAACCCCGCCTCCAGCCCGCAATAATTCGCTCACACATCCCCTCCCTCCGATGGATCCCACGCCGGGCGAGCCGAATACCGTATTCGTACACCCCCCTTTCTTCAACTTTCCAGACTCTCATCTATACCCGGATGGCCTTACTTACTCTGTCATGGCTACGAATCCCGATTGGTTTCTTGATCCCACTGACTTTATCTCATTGCACACATCTAATCCTAATTCTATTCCATATCCACCTCAACTCGAACCTCCACGAGGTTGGTGTCCTGCGAAGAAGAAAGATTTGAAAGAACGCGGCGCGGAGGGCTGGCCCGATGGTGAAGAACCTCGGCTTCGATGCACGTTCTGCAGGAACCTACGCTGGCGTTAACGCGAAGAGTATGTGGAGACGACACGTATTCGAAAAGCACAAGATTGCTATGTCTAACCGACGTGAAAACGTCGAACGATCGAAAAAAGGTAATCGCATGTGTCGTACTTTATATCAAGATAGATTTCAAGGTCGCTGATATGTCAGATGCAAAAGGCAGTCAGAGAGAAGGAGAATCTATCCATCTCCAAACGCAGCGGCTCTGTTGACGATGCTCAAGCTTCAAAATCCAGGCTGCGTTCTCTTCGACCTGCTGCCTCAGCGAGTACATCCGCCTTGGCAGATAGGAGGAATGACAATGACTCTGATCTGGAAGCTGACATTCCTGTTCCGTCTGCTCCTCGACTCCCTCAAGGAGAATTCCCTGTTCTTGAGCCGGCACTCGACTTGTCCCAGTCAACACTGTCCAAAGCGGATTCTCGAGGCAGTCCTACACCCCCTCCGATCTCTCCACGCTCTATTACACCAGAAGTTGTTTCATCAGCGCCACGTCAAGCCTCTCCCTCGCCACCCCGGCCTGTTATTCCTATATCGCCCTACAATCCTCTTACCACACCATCCTTTCGCCATTCACCCCCACGACTTCCCTCTGATCAACCATGGCGCTTTCCTAGCCCCAGTCATCCTCTTCACTTCACTTCCGTGGACGTTTCATTAGGCATGATCATGCGTGAGCAGGCCAGTCCGTCTGGAGCCGTATCGGCGCCATTGGCCATAGATGTGAGCCCTGTGATTATTGCGCCGCGTGACGGCAAGTCTAGTTCATTCAACACACCTGGCGTAGTCATCCTCGGCAAGAAGGATTTAGGAAGGAGTACCGCAAAGCCAACCCCTCGCCGGTTGTTTCTTTCTGGTTCTTTACCCACTCCCATCACCGAGCGCCTCGGTCTTGACCGACCTCGCCTGGTTGAAGAATCACCGCTGATACGTTTCGGAGGTCGTCGCACTCCCCGGGGCCCTAAAACGGCTATGTTCGCTTATGCTCGAAAAAAGATGAGTGGGGCTCGCATCCCATCTCCAACAAGTCTCGGTGAGGATCCGTTTGGGAATCTCAACGGAACAGCCGGGGACTCGGTGAAGCCTTTTTCTGGGCGCATGGTTCCTACTCCCCTCTCAAGCCCCAACGCAGACAGTCCCGTGGTCAGGACAAGGAGCTACACGAGCGACGATAACCTTGTGAAGTCGACATTGAATCGCGAGTTGTTCTCTCGGGATCAGACAATAGGTCTTGGCCTTTTGGAGGCCTTCTCCTTGAAGCAGGGAGCTATTGACGCCGAAGATGACTGTGAGATCGACTCCATGCTAATGTCCTCACCTGTCCTTAGAGCGCGCTCAACTTTGAAGGATCTCGAGCTGGACTTGGCCGACCGTGACAGTGAATGTCAGAATTCCCCGAGTTTCAATCCGCCAGTCAGGAAGAGAAGGAAGACCGACGGTGGAGAAGTCTGAGTCGTTCATACATCGCTCTCGATCGCTACCGACGCATTTCTACATTCGCATTTGCTGTCTTTGTCCGGTTTATGTATCCCTATTCCTTTACCCCCCCTCCCCTACGAACACGCATCCAGAGTCTATTGAATCGGAAGGTTGTGTATGCCTCGCTCTAATTGTCTTGCTAGCAGCCTACCTGCCTTACTTTGTTTGGCAAGGTAATGAGTTAGCGTGGTGCTCCCGCATGTTCTTTCGGGCTTCGGGGACGATCCGTATGGTAGCCTGTCTATAAACATGTACTCTTGGGTTCTGTTACTAGTTGTTTTAGGAGCTATGTATTTCTGATTCAGCCTGCTACGCGCGTCAATTACGACACCCAGTCACGTGTGGTACTATGCGTAGTAGTCGCGTCGACGATTCAAGCTCAAGTCGTAGAGTCACTCTCAAGTCGAAAATCACCATGTTCGATGACTGTGAGTCTTGCGTTCAAGACGTCGATGACATGGAACCCAAGCAATGCGACTTATAGACGTCGAGCACGCTGCGACAGCCACCGGTGGTCTCGCACATGGAGCAGGAGCCCCACCTCCCATGCGTTATGAAGGGTTCGAACCTTCCCCGTATGACCAGCAGAACGCGCGAGAAAACGAATTGGGAAGCGTATGTCCCCAGAGCTACTACTTACCCTTCGCCTGACTCTCTTGTTCACAGAGCGACGATCAACGTACTGGTCCAATCAAAGTCCTTCCACCAATATTTGACCTAGGCCGGGTCCAGTACTCACTTCCAGCACCACTCGTCTCGCTTGTAGTTGCTTCGGACGTCCTAGCCATGGGATTGTCCTCCAATGTCATTGTGCTCATTGAGCTGGCACACGCAGACCAAGTCGTCAAAATCCCCATCGCTCGTAAACCAACAGAATTCACAATCTACAAATTGTTCATGGACCCCTCGGGGCGTCATCTTATAATAACCTCCCTCGAAGGCGAGAACTGGTATTTGTTCAAGGGTTGGAAGAAGCTCAAGCAATTGAAGAATTTCAAGATGATCATTGAGTCTGTAGCTTGGAATAAAGCAGCGTTGCTCTCTTCTTCCAATTTGACCTCCACACGGGAAATCTTGATCGGAGCTAGGAATGGCACTATCTACGAGGCCATCTTGGACGCTGAGGAAGACTTTTTCAAGTCCTATGAAAGACATGTGAATGCCGTTTTTACTCTTCCGGAGCGACAAGCCATCACAGGCATCAATTTCGACTCTTTTCCCTCAGTAGATCCCAAAAGGGCACTTGTCGTGGCGATCACTACTTCACGGATTTATCAGTTCACTGGCGCGCTCCCTCGTCGTTCGGACGAGGGAGGCCGAGTATTTGGTACACTCTTTTCCGCTTACCGGGAAACAGCCGAGTAAGTCAGTCCCTTTCGCCCATAATTTTCGGCTGATAGTGCAAAGAAATATCTGAACTCCCTGGCAACATCCGCATTCCGAGTTACATTACTATACACCAAACAGTGGGCAGTCACAATCACTACCCAAAGAGATAGCTTGGATGACGAGTAGGTCTCCATCTTCATGGCTTTCATGGGTGCTCACAAATCCAAGGTCCTGGGATCTATCATGGGTTACTAAACTTCCAATCGACGACTGATGACTTCATCGACGGGGCCCAGTTATTCCAGTATCCATCGTTTCCTGTGTCTCCGAGTCTCTCAGACGAATCCCCACTGCCGCAATTTCCCATATCTATGGCCCTTACGGAGTTTCACCTCGTGTTACTTTATAGTGACCGAATAGTAGCGATATCCTTATTGAACGAGAGTCTAGCTTACGAGGAGGTTCTTCCGCTCGTGAGTATACTGTTTATGATTTCGTCTCGGCTGATTTCGACTGTTCACAGAAATATGGCGAGACAGTCCGGGCACTCACTGCAGATCCCGTGCGTAAGACATACTGGGTCTACACCGACCAGTCTCTTTTCGAGCTCATTGTCGGAAACGAAGACCGTGACGTGTGGAAGATCAACCTCCAGAAAGAGAACTTTGACGTTGCGCTCAAATATGCAAAGGCAAGGATCACCACGTGGTCGTTTCCAACTGTCCTGACCTAGCGAGAGAACAGACCGCAGAACAGAGAGATCTCATATCCTCTTCACATGCGCACGCTTTGCTCAAGGCAAGCGGTACTTCCCTGCAGCGCAGACCTTCGCTCGATGCTCAGTTCCATTCGAGGATGTCGTGTTGAAGTTCTTGGATGTCAATGAGCGCGATGCATTAAGATCGTACTTGATGCTGCGGCTTGAGCAAACACGCAAGTCGGTCTGTGTTAATTAACTGTCTCGATTTTTTGTCAAAACTCACAAAGGGAGTAGGATTTAACGCAGAGAATGATGCTTGCCAACATGGCTTGTTGAATTCTATTGAGCAAATGCGATGAAACTGGACGAC
>WTXK01000763.1:0-20134 GCA_025769895.1 Lactarius psammicola
TAGGAACATCCGGCCAGCCTTACGATCGGCTGTGTGTTAGTGGAAGCCGGAACTCGAAAAAAGCCGGATAGTAAAACATTCAATCTTATTACATGACAAGATGAAGGGGAAAGGAAGTGGGAGGGAGAACGGCATTAGGCGTACGGGCATAGGCATCTACCACCGCCATGAATACTCTTACACACCCACGGGAGGCTGTAAAGGATTCTTCTTGACAGAGATAGAATACGTTAGAAGATCATCTGGGAGAGTATCTATTGTTACCTGCCAGCAATCTGGCTTTTTTTTCATGCAGACGTTGAGCAATCGCTACTAGCACCATGCAGTATACAATGCACCCTGACCCAGTTGCCCCCAATCGCTCCCGACATGAAACCCATTCCTCTAGTCTCCAAACCTCCAAGTGTGTCGTATATCTGTGCTGGAGGGACACTGACTCGATGCCGGATTTAAGGATTAAGTAGCATGTACGAGACGACCATACACACAGATAGAGGACAAACAATATATTCCTTCAGGTATATAACAATATAACAATACATACGTGCGGACGAATACAGTTGCCGTGACTGGACTTGTCCTCGAATGATGTGCGAGGAGTAAGTATTTGAATTATCACTAACAGCATGGCACACTCGATTTACACACTGTTGCTCAGCAAGTGTTAACAAGATATGTGACTCGAAACGGTAAGAGGGGGACATGCCAGTAGCAAGGCGCTCCGTGCGTTACTCCTCTGCAAACTCTTCTATCACTGTTCGTCGCGGCGACGTTCATCAGCATTCGATCATGTTCCTGGATTTTACAGGATATTACTTGATCGCCGATTAAGTAAAATCCAGGACCATTTTTGTCAAGTAAAATCCAGTAGATCCGTGATCTGGATTCTACCCGGACGCATCTGGACTTTACTTGGCGTGCCTTGAATCCACTTCAGTATCCCGATTCCAGGGCGTTCAAGTAAAATACAGGACACTTTTGGAGAACATCCCAGGTAGTTCCAGTAAAATCAAGTCATATTAAAGTGGCGTATTTTAATTTAAAAAAACATCAATCGCATGCAATATGGTATCTGAGTCCCCGTAAAACGTTTGGCCACTACACGATTCAAATAGGAAAGCCACAGTCCGACAAGTTGTAACACGACATAAGGAGGGGGTTGTGATACCTGAACGAAAGAAAAACATAACCGTCAGTCTGAATGCCATGTCTTAACAGAAAGACCATGCTGTACTACTAGTACATACCTAATCATCCATAAGACACGCGCGCATGTCTACGTCACCATCATCTTCGCCAACGCTATGAAGACTATATGAAGACCCTTGACGACGGCACTTCGATGGTGACATGAATGCTGTAGCCAGCTGCACGATCTCTTCAAGCGACCCGGCCTTCATTTTAGTGATAGATCGAAAGTAATTCTTCGTTGTTGCCGCCCAGTTCTCCGCAGAAAATTTCGAGGTGGTATTTGAGACAACCCCAGTTGCGGGATTGAGCTTTGACGCTGCCTTGATGGACGGTTTGTTGGTCAGTTTCTTCACAGGTGCTGCTTTCAGGGCCATCATCTCGCCATCTGCCCAGAGCTGGAGTGTTCGCTCGACCTGCAAAAGGTTAGCAAGCGTCTTCAACCCATGGAGGGACTCACAGCAGCAGCGGCAAGGGCCAGCGCTCCCATGGGTGGGTACTTCGCAACGGCAGTCACATGGTCCCCATCAACACCAGTGGCCGCCAGGCCGGGCACGTCCTCAGCGCCAACAATGCTATTGAGGTGCGTCGCGAATACCTGTAAGATGAAAGGGGCACGCATCAATCCGCTCCGCTTGTCCTGGCAAGTAGTTGTCTGTGAGTAGTACGTAGCATAGAAATAATGGAGAAAACTTACTTTATCCGCCACCGCCCAAACGAACTTGCAATCTGTGAGCATATCTGCCGTCCATACTTGGCGGTCGTCATAATTCTTGAACACATCACAGTACTCCTCGCATTCGAAGAACTGTTCGAGCATAATGTCAGCGGCGCATTTGAAGGAGCTGCGCCATTCGTAGAGACGCTGTGTGACCTAGCCATATCATGAGCTCGCCTTCTCCACCCCTCAAAAAAGAAAAATAACATACACGCTCGAACACACAGTCATTTGCGTTCACAGTCCAGGGCACGTCCTTGTAAACAGTATCCCAGATAGCTTGCAGTACTGGAATTGCGACGTCGTCCGGTATGACCCAAGGGTTCGCTTGCGTCCCGACCCACCGCTCGTATGTAGGGATGAAAACGCCACGGAATCGATTATTTTCCTCGGCTCCAGGAGGCAGCGCCGTACACTTTTTGCGGGCCTTCTTAGCCGCAGGTTGTGTAATGGGAGTTGTCGTGTCGAACACAAGTTTACGTTTCAGACATGCCTGTTACCACGGTTGAGAGAACAATTGAGAAAGGACGGACTCAAAGACTTACGTGCTTGACCGTGCCTTTCTGTTCGCCTGGGACATAGGTCTCGAAGACCTCCTTGTCGAGACCTCCTGTTTCGTAGGCGGGGGATCTAGGGAGGGGGCTGTCAGCTACAGAAACAAGAACATCCTCAGATGAGCTACGGCTAGGAGCCGAAGTGATGGCGATGGGTTTTTTGGCGGCAGTGGCAACTCTCTCAGCCCAGTCAGCAATGATGCCGGACTGGGACTTGGAGGTTGGGTGGGCAACGGCGGCGGATGGTGCAAGTCTGAAGTGATGGTAAAGTAGGGTTGTTTCCGTCAGGAATAAGGTCATTGTTTGAGTTTGAGGGTGGAGTCGTGGGTAAAGAGAAAGTTAAAAAGAGGGCATATGAATTGAGGTAATAACTCACGCTGCACGAGTTTTTTTACCTTTCGTTGCTGGGACGGGGGGTACCTTGGTGACTAAACTGACTTCGATCGATTTCCCACTTGGGCGTGACTGCTTCCGGAGTGACTCGATAAGAACACGCATTGGGTCGCCCTTCTTTTTGGTCTTGCGCGGTTGTTCTTCTCCCTCTCCCCCATCACCCATGTTGCTGCTGTCATCACCGATGCCAGTTTCTTGCTCCTCACCATCGATGTCGTCGGCCTGGGCAACTTCTTCTTCGGTCTCCTTGTCGATTTCTGTGTCGCCCTTTTCTGTGCCGGCATCAGTGTGACTTGGCACGACCAATAGGGTCTCATGTCGACGGAGAGAAGGTGCAAGTACACGCCGACCTGCCTCGGCATCTTCGCTCTGCTGGCGGTCTTGGATATTGGCGACGTGCTTCAGGGCGGCACGGATTCCTTGTTCAGTAATCCTTCTGTCAAGACGCTCTTGTGCCCTGACCTTAGCCATCTGTTCGGCACTCCTGCGTTTCTGTTGGGCCTCGACAAGAATTTGACCAGGGCGTTGAGTTGCGTTCTTGGCTCGTGTTACTGGGCGGTGCCCTTGGGACTGGGATTGTGTGGAAGACATGGTGAGTTTTTTTTTCGGGGAGAACTGACGAGAAGGTTAGTGGGCAGTAAAAAAAAGTGGGGACCGTGAAACGTTCCGCCTTATGAGGTGTTTGTAGGACCCACTCTCCCGCGGTGCGGAGACCTTTTTTTTCGGGTTAGTCTGAACTAAACACTAGAAATTTGACTAGGTCGCGCGCACAATGTGAAACCATTTGCAAAAAAAAATATGGTGCGCAACTCTGCACTTCCTCCATGCCTCAACCGTATGATCGCTTCACTCGCAGCCAGGTTGATCCTCCAACCTCTTTTGCTATTCGCAAAATTCCTTGCCGGTCACCAGGATGCAATCGCTGGTTCGTCAACAACGCTGGTCTCACAAAGCACATGCGAACCAAACATATGGTTCAAGAGCGTCCAATTATTGTCCCTCCGAGTCGGCTACTTGCCGACGCACCTGACTCTCCCCCACCAGACTTTGATGCCCACTGGCAAATGAACGGAGATCTGGACGATGAAGGGGGTGAGGATGGTCCCGAATGGGAGTATCATGGAACTTTGTGCGGTACGTTTTCACTTATCAGACTGACTAAAATTGCCCACTCCATTTTATAGCGACGCCATGCAATGAAGACCACGTATATCTCCCTCCCGGCACTCTGCCGACCCCTCCTCCAGTCCAGTCTCCAGACGACTGGACGCCATATCATAACCGTGTCGAATTTGAGCTTGCAGGAGTTCTTGTATCGAAGGGTTCAGATGTCGGGTGGGTCTATTGATCTCCTTTTACAATTATGGCGCGCCTCTCTTATCAACCACGGTACTCCCCCCGACGAGATCAACCTTTTCGACAGCCGTGACAGCCTCTACGCAACTATCGACTCGACACCTTTCGGCGACGCGCTCTGGCAGGGGTTTTCCCTCTCCTATGACGGACCTCGTCCCGACGTCACACCAGAGTGGATGACAACGACCTACGATGTATGGCACCGGGATCCACGCCAGTTGTTGCACAACCTACTTTCCAACCCGGATTTTGATGGCGAATTCGATTACGTACCATTCCGCGAGTTTGACGTCCAGAAGAGGCGACGATGGCGGGATTTCATGAGTGGGGATTGGGCTTGGAAGGAAGCCGATAAAATAGCTGAAGATCCGGAGACGCATGGGGCGCTGCTCGTACCACTGATACTTGGCAGCGACAAAACCACTGTGTCCGTTGCTACAGGCCAAAACGAGTACTATCCTCTCTACTTGTCCATCGGCAACGTTCGCAACAATGTCCGTCGTGCCCATCGAAACGCGATCGTTTTGTTGGGATTTCTGGCTATCCCGAAGAGTAAGTGTTTATTTATTGGGCATATATGTAATGCTAAATACGTTCCAGCGGACAAACGGCACACTGACGATAACGAATTCCGCAGGTTCCGCCGACAACTTTTTCACACATCCCTTGCACACATCCTTAGTAGCATTCGGCCTGCGATGAGCACTCCTGAGGTCACGCGGACACCAGATGGCCACTTCCGTCGTGTGATCTACAGCATAGGGCCATATATCGCGGACTACCCAGAACAAGCCCTTCTGGCCTGCACAGTTCAAGGCTGGTGCCCCCGGTACGTCACATCAAATTGCTCTACATATTTACTAACAATTAATACTAAAAGTTGTACTGCACACCCCAATAACCTTGACATAGGTGGCGAGCAGCGGTCACAAGAGTTAACCAAAGCATTGGTGAACGTATTAGACCTGGGCTCGCTGCGGGACCAATACGGCATTGTTGGATCCGTGACGGTGAGTTTCTTTTTTTCTTTTTCTTGTGGACTTGATTGTCTTGATGCTGATCGCGTTCCAGCCCTTTACTTTCGAATTCCCGCGTGCCGACATCCATGAGATCATAGCTCCCGACATACTTCATCAGGTTGTCAAGGGCACGTTTAAGGATCACCTAGTGACCTGGGTTGAAGACTTCCTCGTGCTGAAATACGGTAAGAACAACGCGAATGTGATCTTAGATGACATCGACCGGCGGTGAGTCATTTTTCGCAAGGGTAGCATTCACTAACGAGTACTTCTTTGTTGAGGATTGCACTGGCGCCCCCATTCCCAGGACTCCGCTGCTTTCCACAAGGCCGTGGTTTTAAGCAGTGGACAGGTGACGACTCGAAAGCGTTGATGAAGGCAAGTACGCTCGTTTATAGCCGTTAGATGGCTGATGAGGTCTTCCCATAGGTCTATCTTCCCGCACTTGAGGGACATGTGCCGTCCGATGTGATCCGCACATTCCGCGCATTCCTGGACTTTTGTTACTTGGTTCGTCGAGATATGTTTAATGACGACACTTTGGATTTAGTACGGGACGCCCTTGACCGATTTCATCAATTTCGTACGGTATTTCAAAGCCTTGGCGTTCGTCCAAATGGCTTCTCTCTTCCACGCCAACACTCCCTCTCCCATTACCAGCACCTCATACGCATGTTCGGCGCTCCCAATGGACTTTGTTCCTCAATCACTGAATCGAAGCACATTAAGGCTGTCAAGGAGCCGTGGCGGCGTTCTAACCGATGCAATGCCCTCGGTCAAATGCTCATCATCAATCAGCGGCTGGATCAACTTGCAGCCTCGCGTTCCAATTACGAATCAAGAGGGATGCTCAAAGGCACGGTCCTCACAGATGCTTGCGCACGTGCGGGATTACTTGGTAAGCTATTCGATCTCTCACAGATTCGGAATCACTCATGAATTGCTTGAGTGCAGACATACCTAGCAACGAGCAAACCGCGGGCTCAGACGCACGCTCTGCCGATGCCGATGATGGGAACAATGACGGGCAAGGCACCAGGAGCTCAAATAATGAGATGGACGAAACGCATCCAGTTGACGACAAGGACGTCGTCAGCCATGTCTTCCTACCCTTGATCCGCCGTGTGTATATTTCTCTGTCTTTTAACTGTATCTAACTTTGATTAGAGAAGGGGTACCCGTCGACGTCTGCAGAATTGGCAGCCGTTTTTCACCAACCCGATTTCCACGACCTTATTCGTCGTTTTTTGTTCGATCAAACACACTTGGACGATCCCGATGCCCCTAGTGCTTCAGAAGTTCCCCTAACTCAATGCCCTCATTTCGAGTCGAAAGTTTTGGTGTATCATAGTATGACCGCTGTGTTTTATTCCCCAAGCGACCCGAGCGGGCTTCGTGGTATGCGTGCAGAGTGTATTCGATCCCACCCTCATTGGCGCAAGCAAACTCCTCGGTTCGACACAGCTTTTGTCGAACGTGATCCCACTCTGTCTGGAGTACGGGGACTCGATGTCGTGCGCTTACGTGCTTTATTCTCTTTTGTGTGGAGGGGTAATTATTACCCCTGTGCACTCGTAAGGTGGTTCACACACATCGCAGATGACCCAGATGAAGTTACGGGTATGTGGGTTGTACAACCGGACAGTAATGCCGATGGGTCACCAGCAGTTGGGGTGATCCATCTTGATTCGGTCCTCCGCGCGGCTCATTTGTTACCCGTTTATGGTGATAGTTTTATGCCAACCGACTTGTCCACTGAACATTCTCTTGATGCTTTTGGGACCTATTATATAAACAAGTATATAGACTATCACGCTTTTGAAATTGCATCGTAATTACAAGTAGAAGTCCTGGAAGCGACTGGGTGCGACTTAATGAGACTTGTATTACTTAACTACTTGACTGGTCTGGCAGACTTGACGCGTCTTGATGTTTATTTAGCCGAGACTTGAAACACGGTTCTGGATATTACTGGAACTACTTTTTTTACTTAATTTTACTTGATTTCCAATTCCAGTAGCCAAAGTAAAATACAGGAACGTGATCAAATGCTGATGTTTGGCGATGCCATTGAAGCACATCCGAGACTTTAGGCGCACCATGAGAGAGTGACCTCTAGAGGGGTAGATGACGAGCTCTCATGATGGACAGACTCATCCTGTCCTATTACTGATGAACAGCACAGGGAAAGAAGCTCATACTCACAGTGGACAAAGAGGACTGTGGTGAGATATAAGCAACGCAGAGGTAACAGGGATCTTGCAGTGAAAGCTAAAAGAGACGTCTGATAACACAGAGTGAGAACTGTACTTCATTAGAGAGGAAGTAACTAACCTGATAACACAGAGTGAGAACTGTGGTATCAGGGCGTACATGGTGTGCTACTTATACACTTTAGATACAATAGACCTTGTACTATAATAGAGAACAAGGAAAGCGTCTTACAGTAAGTAGAAGTACAATAAGCCCCTAATACAATAGTGGGCGAAACAAAGGGAGTGTACTTAGACAATAAGTACAAGGAATGTAAAGAACAAAAGATATATCATAATAAGGATATAACAAAGGAAAGTGCTAACGCGTACTATAATAACAAGTCCTTGTGATTGTTCTGTACATATGATGTCATAGATAAGGTCCGAGATTGTAAAGATCATAATAATCTAATCTACATGTGTCCTGTATATCTAATCTAATCTAAAGCAGTCCATATCTGCACAAGTCCATTCGAGCCGCTAAGTGCGCACAGGTCACTTATCAACAATTACCACCAGTACCTTCGTATTCGTTTCTAACCATGTACTTTCGCCGTCCCTTTCCTTGTGGGATTCTCTCCGTCGTCATCTCTACAGCATTTGGGAATGTGCGGTGGAACCTTCACGAGAAGGGACGGACAAGCGACTCAGGTTGGGGATGGGTGGCGATCAGTCGATCACCGCTTGCAACAACACCGACACATAATCTCACTTATGGCGACGTCCGTAACGTTTTTACCAAAACTTAAATGCCGAGTAGCCCGCAATGAAGCGTGATGTGAAAAAGGCGCTTTAACTGAACGATACTGAATGACAACTAACAATGGGACAATAAATTGGGAGAAGCAAGGGCCAGGAAAGGGAGAAGGCAAGTGCGGTCATTGTGGGCACGTGATGTTCACGTACGAGGGCCATACTCGTATAAGCCATGCCGCTTCGTCCACCAAGCTTAGCTTATTACAGTATCCACATGCATCAGTGAGATCTCACAAGTGTGTCTGGGGCTTTCTTTTGCCTAGTTGACGTTCATCGCGTACTCGGTACTGATCTTCAATATTCGATGGGCGACCACACGCTCCTCTTCCCAAGCGATTCATCATTGCATCCTCTGGCGCCACTTCACATGGCCCCCACAAAGAGTCGAAGATAGGAGAGATTACTAGAAGTCTCTTCGAGGAACGAGGGAATGTGCGGGGTCAAGGTACGTTCTTAACAAAGCGTCCTCGTGACACAATTGCAACAACAATGTGACACAGAAGAGAGTAATAGACATGCGACGACGATCAACACCACTTCGCCCCGACCTCCAGATTTTTTGAACCCGTCAGGAAGTATCTGGGGTGCTTCTCATTTTTTGCTCCCATCTTTGACTATGGCATTGATATGAGCCTTCCTCCTAGCGACGAGGATGACGCCATTGTAGCACTCGAGCTTTCCGATTATGTGTGTCTCGTCGATCCCATATTAATGGGCTCGCGGTTGACAAAAGTGACCGCAGCGATGCAAGAGCCATTTCTGACGCTGATGCATCTTGAGCTTTCACTGGGAGATGGGATTGTGCCGGTCCCTCCCAAAACATTTCTGGGTGGATCTGCCCCATGCCTGCAGTTTATGCGCCTGAAAGTCATTCCCTTTCCAGCATTACCAACGCTCCTTTTGTCGATCAGTGACCCTGGACTTCGCAACGTTTCCCAGAAAGATTACGTTCTACCGGAAGCGGGTGGTCGCGGGTCTCGTCGCGTTGACCGGCCTCAATTCACTTTCCAAATGGCTGACTTCCCACCCTGATCGAATACGCCTGCCTCCAGTAACGCGGGCTGTCCTTCCCGCTCTCACTAAAATTTCAATTCCAGGATGTTGGAGAGTATTTGAAGACCCTTGTGGCCCAAATCGACGCGCCTTGACTCCACAGGATAAACCCCACGTACTTTAATCAGCTTTCTGACTTTCAAGCTCCCCAACTCGTCAATTCCATCGATCGCTCAGAAGACCCCCAGTTAACCCTGCTCATGCGAGCGGGTTTTACTTTTAGAACTTACTGGGCCCGCTTCGACATTGGCCATTCTAGCGCTTCCGACTGGTCGTAGAATTAGAAGTCTATTTCGGTTCCAATCCCGTGCCGAGGGATAAATAGGCAATATCCCCACACAACTCAGGCGGACAGCCAGTTTCCGATGTGGTTCGTCTCGAGGTCCAACCGGGAAATCTAGATTGTCGACCAGAGGGTATGGACGACATCGAGTGACCGCAACTCTTCCGCCCATTCACCGCGGTACAGACGTTCAGTGTAGGTTAGAAGTTTTCAGGGAACGTCGCTCTTGCGCTTGAAGACGTCAGTGGGGAGATGGTCGCCAAAGTGTTGCCAGCCCTCGACTTTCTTTCCTGGAACAGCCAGCTAGTGTCATCCGTTGAGTTGTCACCGCGCGCTGGCCCTCTGGTCGCCCTGTAACCCTCGTTAACACGAGGGGGTTTCAATGAAAGATTCGAGGTAAGAGATAGAACCGAGTTCAGTACTAGCTGTGGTCTATGCCCTGGCGTTGTACAGTCCGACGGTACCATGCCGTACCGTTTACGAGACGACCATTCACACTGACGAAAATGAAAAAAAATAAAATTGCCTTAGATCCCATATGAAGCAATACGCACATACTTTCGTACGGGTTTAACAACGACCCGTTGTGACTGGCATCAGCCTCGTATCCCCAGAAACCTGGGCGCAGGCAGGGCGCACGAACTGGCCGCCAATAAGAGCATGGCGTAAGCAACTCTGCGGTACCGAAAAGAAAAGAAGGATTTGATAGCGTCCCGTTCGGGGTGTCATTCACCCGCATTTGTTCATCGCCTATCGTCGTTGTTGCTTGTCGGACAGTAGGATTCAAGCCCGTCCACAGGGATACTATCAACTGGAGAGAGGGGGAGGCAGTGAGAGTGTTTGTCGGGCAAAGTGGACAACCTGTTTACCCGGACTTCCGCGAGCTTTACCGGTGTCAGGGGACTGGGAGCTGTCGGCCTGAGTGTTTGCTCCTCGTATCCACCAGTATCGAGCTCCTAATGAGATCGAGTTGTGGTGGCATATAGCAGAACTTTCTCATATCGGCGTGCAATTCAATTGGGGAGGGGAAGGACCGAGAGAAGAATGAGCACAAAAACTCCGAGTCATTCACGAGGCATCCCCAAACGAGAGCCGTAACTTACTCTAATCGCAATTGATCATATGACCAAAGCTGTGTTGCCGCGGCTTTATGACCACTCGCTCGTATGCCGCATAGAGCATTGTCTTCTTAGTCCGTCGAATCTTGATGCAACCAAATGAGATTACGCACCCCGAAATTTCGGCGTAGATGGGAGCGAATAAACTTCGATTCGTTAAGTGGTAATCTGTTCCCCCCTTGTGGCGCGCCTTGTTTACATCATCTACGACCTGAGGAACAATACCCCGTGGCACATATTCTTTTGTCCAAGATCTTCAACGATTGCCACCCGGAAATGGAAGAAGAAAAGCACTACACCGGTCGCTATGGCGAGAATACAGCTTTCGGTGACCCATTAATGGTCAACAAACCACCAAGAGAGACAAGACCAAGTCCTAAATCTCGATGCCCGAAGGCCTTGTCTGGCGTAAGCTTGGTTGTAAGCGGTCAGAAACAGGCGAAGTCATTTGTGTAACCGCCTTGGCGTTAATTTCGTACCCGCCAGGGTAGAGGTTTGCAAGGAGGGGACGCACGAGGAGGAAGCTGGGGGATCGATGCCTGCGAGAATAAATATTTTTATGTCGACTCGGATACTATCTCCACCTTGCACCTCTGGCGTCCAACAAAAGCACTCCAACCTGAGAGCCCTTGTGCACTTCGGCGCTGCAACGACCAGATCCGAGACTACCCCGGACATGTTCCTTGTCTTCAATCTATTAACGGACTACAATACCCTACCGACTTATCAATGCTACCATGCACCACACTTTTTTTGTGGCCATAACGAGACCCACCCTCGATAAAAACAATGTCGGTTGTAATAGGGACCTTTGCGGTCCTTGTTACGACCTAATTTCGGCAGACAAAAGGCTTGGCTTTTGGAACAATGGCCGCGGTGAAGGTACGTTTTGACGGGATTTCCCTCGAAAAACCTGAATCGGTCTTCCTGTGTGATCGTTCTTTGTGTGGTTGCCAATCTCGCCACTTCATTGGGCAACACCGTTCATTCCACTTGTGTCCGAGGGATCGCTCAGATGATTATAAATTATGTAGAGAGCGACCAAGCGCTTGGCCCTGTTACAAGGAAGTAAAGTCCAAACAGAGGTAAACTGTCCTCGTACGACAAGTCGTGATTGTTCTCAATCTGCGCGCAAAAGCATCGTCGATCGACCATCGCCGTGCCAACAGAATGCCACAAGGTCATAGAAGATGAGAGGCGTAAGTCTGGAGGGTAAACGCGAGACTGTTCACGGAGTGACGTATCCCTAACTCGGGGGAGCGAGACATCGACCACGATGCTCTCTCTGGTCGGATGTATATTCTTCCGAGGCAAATCAGCCACATAAGTGGCACTCGAACCGCGATTGAGTAGTGGTTGGTAACCGGTAACCGGTAGCCGGAGCCGAACCCTAACTTGGTAAACCCGACACACAACTCATGCCAGCCTGAGTAGTGAAAGCTTTCGTTCGCTAAAATGTGCGCAAACCCGCCAAATGGTCTACCCTCAGTAGGCTTCTCCTGGATGGGAGTTTGTACCGGAGTACCACGGCTGTGCCCTTTCCGTAGCTAAGGACTGATCAGGACAGAGACGAGCCCGGGCCATCGACAATACATCAAGAAGCCTACCATTGCAAGAAGCGTACCTACTAGTATAAAAGCCACGTACAACTTGAAGGAACCCCATCAAAACCAATCTAACTTCACTCCCTTTCGACCGTCGTTGCAACTTGAAGTTGTCATGCTTGCTCTGCAACTCCTTCCGTTCCTCCTAGCCACAGTGGCCCTTGCGGCGCCTTCCCGCAGGGCAACAACTTCCAACGTTCCTGCTTCTGTGCTAGCTAGTCTTCTCCCCAAAGACCAGACGCAAGCTTGTTGCTCCAGCCGATACGCCAAGCTTTGTCACGTTAGGCGTCGGAAATCAGAACTATACCTGTTCGTCCTCAGGAACTCTGACGTGAGTCGTGGTTGCCTCATCGCAACTACAAACCTGAAAGACGTTGCGTAGGTCTACCGGAGCCGTTGTTCAGGTGTTCGACGTAGGCGGCTTGTTCCCTGGAGACGAGTTCTCGAAAATTGAACAAGATGCATTTACTGAGTGGACGAATACCAAGTGCAACGACCCCTATGACCAGAACTTGGCCCAGGACCTCAAGGCCAAGTTCAATGTCCCAGTCATTGGGCAACACTACTTTATTGACGGCGCCGATGGCCTGGTCCCAGTTTGGGACTTTAGAGCCGACGGAAACACCAAGGGCAACCCGAACGCCATCGTTCTTGCGAAAGTAGCCGGAAGTATCCCGTCACCGGCCGGTGCTCCGAACGTTGACTGGGTAGAACTGTCGAACGTGTCCGGCGGGCTAGCAGGCACAATCTTCCGTGTCAACACAGTACAGGGAGACCCACCAGCGAAGGTAAGTATTTACCGATCTGCGATGGTAGTGCGTGACTAAACGTGGGCATTTTAGTGTGAGGTTGGGTCACCCGACATTACGGTCAAGTTTACCTGCAAGTATTGTAAGTGTCCAGTCCCCGATGCTGAAATGGGCTTTGATTGTTAATCTATCCACACTTCGTAGTCCTCTATGGCAGTCAAGTCTGATTGGGCGTCGTCGTGTGGAAGTGCTACATATTTTTTCACATTCACATTCACGCCAAGAGCGTTTTGCATCACTCTCCCAGCGTCCCCGGCTTTCGGTCATAGTACACCGAAAATGGATTGTTAAGAGTACTACTTGTTAGGGACTGGCATCTCCTTAATACATTAGCCGTCGTTCATTCCACCAAGTACACGCACGCAGGAGGGACTCTGGCAAATGGGTCCTTCTTTTCCACAACCCCAAATTTGAAACCCAGTGTTGCAGGCAGGGACTCGGAAGAACGACCCCCGTGACTAAGTTCAGGATTGCACCACACAACGTTGTAGGCTAGTTTGAAAGGCTTCCTTGAGGCCTTGACGTCGGTAACTGTCGGCCTGATAAACATCGTAGCCCGATCTTGTCTTGTTTTTGTGAACAGGCAAAACGTTCTACATTTATCTACCACTATTCACGCTAAGACGACTATGCGGTTCCAGGAGACACCTAGCTCCGGAATAGCACCATAATACATGGCGGAATAGGGGGGTCAGAGATTGTTCATTCCAGATTGGTCATGGGGCGGTAGTGGACGGCGGACATAGTGACGGACTCACGGTGTATTACAACAGACCTGATTTACTCTACGACGTCGGGGACCAGTAACAGGTCAGTTAACGCTTATCGGATCGACTTTCCCTCACAGCGTGCGGTGCCACTGCGTCAATACTGCGATGATAGATAAGTAATTTACCAGTGAATTTTCTGAGTTCGCGATCCTCAGAACATGAGCTTTACAATCCCTGACCTCCCTTATAGTGCTCTTTGATCGATGTCGATCCTCAGAATAGGATACCGGAAAATCGTGAAGTGATGCCGTGTCAACATCGTCTGCTGTCTCAGGCCTCAGGCCTCAGCACTCAGCACGCGCTCCCGGAACCCAAACGGCAGAAGCACGAGGGGTATCGCAATTCCCTCGGCGAACTGTCTCATAAGTTAACTAACATTCTGTTCCCTAAACAGCAGGAAGATGGCCCCTTCAAGCAGCGGATGATTGTTTATACCGGGGCCATGTCGGACTTCCACGTATACATGATGCCACGCGTTAATATTGTGACCGCGAGACCTGTTGTAATCGTAAGTTAGTCAGAGTGATGACCACCGTGTTCTTCCTTGGAGCGAGGGCGGTGCGTAGTGTGTGTGCAAAAAGTCGTCGGACCGGGCACTCCGCTTTTGCGGTGGAAAAGCTCACGACAAGCACAAAATTTTGTCACAGGCTTCGTCCTCAGCGCACTCGTCAAGGCGCATTCCTGTCCGTCACCGCGCTCGTGCGCCGGCCGGAGACGATCGGGCGCGTGGCCGCGCTGGGCCCGCACTTGTGCGCGGACGTCGTCGTCAATGCGGCCTGCTCAGATGATCTCGCGCTGTATTCGGCGATCCTCGCGGGCCAGCGGAAGCGCGTGGAGGCGGACGGAACTTGCAGGCCGTGCGGCACGCTCGTACACACGAGCGACGGGGCGATATCGCTGGACCCAAAGCGCGCGGAGGCGTACGACCTCAAGGGAGAGATATGGAACGTACGTTGTCGTCGTCATTCCTACACTTTTCCAGATTTTGGTGCACGGCCAACGGACGCGAGGTTCCGACTTTGGGACTGCAATCCGGCGGATTTCCGCGCTCTCGCTACGAGCATTATTCAGGGCCAGGTCGATGTCCCATACGTATCTATTTTAACACCTGCCGGCCGCCGCTCCAAATCCGATTTGAGCTGCGTCCCCTTCGTTTCATTCTTCCTTGGGTTGAAGGATCTTGCGAACTGGCGAGGAAGGCCAGTCGTGAGGCTCACCGATCTTCCCGGGCGACATAATCAGAGAGGCCCACCCTACGAGCCCGTGCTCGCAGGGTTATTCTTCATCAAGCTCTTAATCTAGCCCGCGACAGAGCCCAAACGCGCGTGCTACCTTAGCGAGAGTACCAACATGCTCTATTTGGTGTGTCTTACAGCTCAACCTCATTTCTTGACGCACCTAGCCGCTGGGTAATTGCGGTTTCCTGACAGGCCGACGTCAATGACCTCGTCGATCTCTATCTGCGCGTTTTCGATCGCGTTCTGACCGGCGCGGACAAGGATGTGAGTCCGTACGAGCGATACTATATTCAAGTTGGCGCGGTCAACGCGTTGTCATTCAAGGCCGTCATGACGGCGGTCAGGCTCGCCGCATGCTGCTGGAGGATGGCACGCCAGAATCGGTTGTCGTCGACGAGGTTCCAGATTCGTGGGTGCCGCCCTACCCTCCGCGATTGTGAAGCTGATCCACCTGGGCACCTACCAGTACTACAAAGCTTCTCCCGCATGTGTGCCGCCACGTATTGGCTGGAGCCCATGCGGGGTAAGAGCATCGGTTGGAACCCCAGGTCGGTGGACATAAGGCAGTTTCTGAACGAGTCTCTCGTGTAGGGTAGTTGTACGACTCGTGCTAGCAAACTCTTGCGAACGATCGTGGTTCTAGTCATATGACATCTAGCGTACCGGGAAGGAAGATGAAGGGAGGGAGGGAGCAACGGGGGCCCGCTCGAGGTCTCATTCACCCGCGATGGCCCGTCGCCATGCGCTGCGTTGTTGCTCGTTACACTGGAAGTGCACCACGACCGGGAGAGAGAGGAAAATGGTGAAAGTGCCAGACACGGACGCTGTCAATACTTCCGCGTCCGTAACATGTATCCCGGTTTGGGGGTTTGTGATGATATTCAAGGTCCGCACGTACTCGTTTCCCTAATCCCACAGCTGGGACACCTATCCTCAGCGTGCTCGTCAAGGCGCAGCTCACGCACAGCAATGGTTATCGAGCACCTGATCCTTGTGTCAGCACGCAACGCCGGTCGTGACACACTCTGCCCCCCAGCGGTGGGCGATATTCTTCGGTCTGAAGCACACAAACGGTGTTCGACTCTTAACTGGAGACCAGGGTCTGGAATGTCCGTGCTCGTCGTCGTCGTCGTCATCGGCATCTTACAACTTTCTTATCTTTTCTGTGCACAGCTGACGGATAGGGTATCCGATGTTACAAAAAAAATCACCACTCCAACTTACGGGCATGATTCACAGCTGGGTCTGGGTCAACATCCGGTACGCCCACTGCCCACCCCCTATCTGAATGGGTTGCACCCCTCTACGCGTTGAGTTGAAGGAATCCTGTGAACGAGCGAGGCGAGGGAGGTCACGTTGAAACTTCCCTGAAGGTATGGTCGGGGGCTTCTTCACACGCTGCTGGAAGATGGGACACCAGAGTCGATCACGCCTTGACGTGCCTCGGATGCGTAGGTGTCGACTCTCTTTGCGGTTGTGACTTGATCTACTAGCTGAGCAACTGCTAAGAAAGCTTCTGAACGCAAGTCTGAACGAGTTCTTTGATGCTACGTTGGACACGTTGCATTGAAAGTTGTGGCGGGGTCGTCGTATAACTGGAGCACATAAGCTCTCTAGGCAGTCGGGGTTTATAGTTGTTGTGTCCCTCCGCGCACCCCAAGAGAAAACGAACAGAGGGGAGAGGATATACCGTCAGAGCTTTCGGAGTATTGGGCTGATCTACTGCCGGTTGCCAACTGCTCGCCGGGTGTCAGGGGTATTCTCGCACTCGTCCTCCTGGCCAGTTCATGTCCCCCTGATCGACGACCCGCATCTCGACATCGTCGAACACCGCGACAGTCCGAACGACGTCGAAGCCGAGGGCAGCAAACAGCGCGATGCTGCGCGCGTTGTTTGCGCCGATACGCGCCACGAAGGACTCCGTCCGAATGCCGAGCAAGTCACGCGCGTAGGACAAGAGAAGCGCGAGAGCCGCATGTGCGCGGCGCTGTCCACGGTACGCGGGCTCTGCAAGAGGCCGCAGTCGGGGTCTCCTTCAGCGCCGGGGAGAGAAGAAGAGATGTGGGCAGTGAGTGAGTTGTGGAGTACGCACCGGCTATCATCACCTCACACTCGACCTCAAACTCGGGGTCGTCGCGCTGATGCTTGAAAAAAAGGTTCACGTCGCCGATCATGGGCAGTGCCCTGATGTCGTCGTTTGTGAGTTGGAGTTCGGGGTCGTCATCAACATCGGGAATACCGCGTTCCAGGGGGCGAGCGAGCACAATAAAGGTGAGTTCTGGGGCTCATGCTAGGTACCCGCTACGTGTGTCATTGTGATAGCATTTCACGCACTGTCCTCGTCCTCCTGCCAGCTTCCTGTTCGATGCGTGGTTTAGGCCTACAGGCAGGGGTAACAGAGATAGGAAGATCTCACGTTGCATTGCATATTCCTCCTCTAGTGTAAGCTCTTCGCTCGCGGTGAGATCGCGTAGTTCCGTGCTTTGCATCCACGTATGATACGTCTGTCTCAGGGTCATTGTGGATCAGATATCCCAGGGCGAGTATCTATATACTAATTATGAAGGCAGACCTCTACATGCTCTGCACTATACTAGCCATGGCGGGTCATAAGCAGAAGTTCTGACCCGGAGAAGACACATACCGATAGGGGACTAAGACGACAGTCTCTCCGATAATCGCTGTGTGTGCATTGACCCTCATCGCCGCAGTTCGAGATAATTCAGATTATCTAATATGCTGACGCGTGACATCCGTATCCGCGGTCAATGGTCATTTTGCTGATGTTGCAATAGGCCATGCACAATAGTATTGGACTACAGCCGACTACCAGCTGACATCAGCCGACTTTGCCTTTTTTACTGAGCGTGACGTGTGCCTACGATCCGCGGATCGTAGGCCGGGGGCTAGAGGTTCTCTGAATTAGATAAATTGATTATGAAGTTTATATGAAAGGCAGAGGTGGTAGACGTACAGTCCCAGCGCGAAGTCATCGAGAGGAGAGGGAGGCTATGGGCCGGGTCTATAGCTAAAAGGCACGTGCACCTAGCGCCTACAACGCCCATTTTCTAGTCAGGCATTGCTAAAGGCAGACCTAGTTGTTTCTCAGCGTCAAGTCACACCCACAATTCTTGCCATAATTACGAAGCATTTCAAGCTGAGCTGCGATGTGGTGTTGTGCGATCCTGAACTTAGTCACGACTCACGGGGATCGTTCTTCCCTTACCCGCACCACTGGGCTTAATTCGGTGTTGTAGAGAACAAGGGCCCCATTTTCCCAGAGATTCGCTCCTGCGGGTACTTGGTGGGACGAATGAACGATGAATTTATTAAAGGAGATTCAACTCTCAACGGTCCATTTCCGGTGTACTCTGACCGAAAGCCAGTGACACTAGGAGAGGAATGCAAAACGCTCTTGGCGCGAATGTGAATGTAAAAAAATAGGGAGAACTTCCACACGACGGTCAAATTCAGATCTGGGGATCATACATCCCTACGAAGTGTGGATAGATTAACAGTCAAGATATTCAGGGCCCATTTCGGGATCAGGGACTAGACACTTACAGAACTCTGCGGTAAACTTGGCCTGATCATCGGGAGTTCCGATATGGCACTGGAAGGTCCACATTTAATTGCGCGCTACCATTGCAGATCGGCATGTGCTTACCGAGGGTTCCGTAAACAACTCTTTCGATCTCGTGTTGACACGGAAGATTGTTTTCGCAAGTTTGCCGGACACGGCCTTCATCTCCTGCCAGTCGAGATTCGGAGGTCCATCTGGTGACGTAAAACTTCCGGTTACTTCCCCCTCAACGAAGGCGTCCTGGTTGCCCGCCGTCGGCCCGACAGATCTGAAATCAAAAATTGGCCCCCCTTTATGGTAGTATTGGCCAATAAGTGTGATCCCAAACTTGTCCTGGGCTTCTTTGGTAAAATCCGGGTCATATGGGTCAATGCTCGGGTGGGCAAACCAGGCAGTAAACGCATCATCATAAATTGTCGAGAACCTGTCTCCAGGATAGAGTCCGGAGATGTCGAGCAGCTGAGCAGCGAACCCGTCAGGCCTATCCAACGTCTGTCAGGTTCGTGTTGTGAACAAATGATGAGGCAACCACGACTCACGCCCAGGTTCCTGACTGTGTACATGTAAAGTTCTGAAACCCAACGGCTAACGTGACGAAGCTTGGGGGGTTGGTTGGTGCAACAATCCGCGACCGGCCTTTGGGTAGAATATCAGCCAGAGCAGAAGCAGGAACGTTGGAAGTTGCCCTGCGAGAGGGCGCCGCAAAGCCCACTGTAGCTAGGAGAAGCGGAAGGAGTGACAGAGCGAACATGACAAGTTGTAACGATGGTCGAAAGGGAGTGAAGTTGGTTTGGTTTTGATGGGGTTCCTTCGAGTTCGTTTTATAGCAGATACGCTTCTTGCAGTGATAGGCTTCTCGACATATTGTTGACGGCTCGTCAGCGGCTCGTCTCGGTTCTGATCGGCCCTTAACTACGGAAAGGCACAGTCGTGGTAATCTGGTACAAATGCCCTTCCAGAATAAGTTTTCTATGGATAGACCATGTTGGCACCTCAAAGACCATTGCCAGTGGGTGAGTCCGAGTCTGCGTACATTTTAGCGAACGAATATGGTCACTGGGATGAGTTGGTACATTCAACGGGGTCACCTTACGCTTACTGCCTACTTTTGTGGACGAGCGGTCTTCGTCTCTGTTATGTGTCCCAGGGTAAATGGATTTTAACAAAATGAGCTGGGGTACATGGTAGGTGGATCAAGTTAGGGTTCGGCCGGTCACTGGTCACCGGTCACCGGTCACCAACCACCACTTAATCTCGGTTAGAGTGCGACAATGACGAGCGGCAAAGACACTCTTGCGCGGAATTTACTTCTTGAGACGTTCAGTCGGACCTCTGCAAGTTTTGTAACTTTTGTGACTGGGTCGGAGCGCTCACTACAACCCATCACCATTTGAGCTATTCTCGACACAGTTGGGTTGAAGAGTGTTGCATGATCAA
>WTXK01000764.1:0-20116 GCA_025769895.1 Lactarius psammicola
GGAATAGCTTTTGGACCATTTCAAGCGTTGGCGGCGTCAATTTTCCAGGCGGAAAGCGTCCTGGTGAGACCCGACGGGGATTGCTTGTTTCGTTGAAAGCACATTGAAAAGACAGCCGCAATTCCCTGAAGTCCCACCCTAACCCCTATATGGCACTTACTATCCCACACACCCCTTGTAAGGAAGTATGGCATAATGAAGGGAAAACGAATACCCTGAGTGGGACGGTTGTGACAGAGGGCTTACACTGGCACTGTAAGCAAGGAATAAGCTGGGTTAGAGTTGGAAGTTTACTGATGGATCACACGTATGGGAACATGTATGGGGGGCACGCATGGGGCGTACACAAATGGACGCCGAGGTTCGCACACAAACAGCGCACAATGGAGCCCGGGGAGTGGGAAGCAAAGCTGCGGCCGCGTTGGTGGCGGTAGGGTGTTGTAGTGGTGTAGTGGCAGTGGCGTAAATACCATGCAGCAGCGGGCCGGCGGCCCTCCGCTCCGGCACAAGTACCAGCAGTAAGTACCCACGGGACGAATGAAACCGGATTGGAGGTGGGTTTAGAGGATGACGTAAGAGGGAAACTAACTTAGATTTCCTTTTTAGAGAAAGAGACCACCCATACAGCCTGAGGCACCATTGTAGCCGCACCATGGACCATATGGTCAAGTCAGAAGATTCGGAGCAGAAAAGAAGTTCTATAGGTTTTGTGATGTATAAGATGGGGTCGCTCTCACATCAATGCGGTAGGGCTTCTATTCTTCCCTCTTCCCCTTGTCGGCCGTCTCTGTCGTTAGATCGACGCTTCAATTTTTCGGTGTTGTTCTCAGAAAATCATGGAGAAACAGGCTGACGACTACAACGCCATGGCAGCAGTAATGCCGCGATGGGTCCCAAGCTCGAAACCAAGGACTCTGTCGGCTCTTCCTCTCAACAGCTCGATGAACTCGGGCATGCTGGTTTCGCCGCTCCGACAGAGGAGGAGATGGCCACCCTCCGCCATATCCCTGACAAGATCAACTGGGGCGCATACAGTACGTTTTCTTTTACTTTTCTCAGACGCGGTCTTTGATGTGGCTGCAGTGATCGCGTTCGTTGAACTGGCGGAACGGTTCTCGGTAAGTTTCCCTCAACTGGTCCCATCTTTCGTGCGACTGATTGTGCCACCGTCACAGTATTATGGTAGGTTCGCCCCTTGTCATTCTCTATTCGGGGTATGATGTCCTTATGATTACGCTTTCTATCTCAGGTAGTACCGTGGTTTTGGTGAGTTTCTCTATCTCACATCCATCCCATCTACGATCCTGCTTGTTTACCCATTATTTTTCAGACCAATTTCATTCAACAGCCCCTCCCTAAGGGTTCTAAAACTGGTGCTGGCGGAAAGCATGGTCAATCCGGTGCCCTGGGACAGAAGCAACAGACTGCGACCGGTCTTTCCACGTTCTTGCAGTTCTGGTAATTATAACGACCCATAACTGCGGCGTTTAGGACTGAACCCCTTCTACATTATAGGGCCTACGTCACTCCTCTATACGGTGCCTACATTGCCGACGAAAAGTGGGGGCGGTACAAGACCATTGCTGTCTCCGTAGCTATCGCTCTTGTCGGCCACATCATTCTAATCATCTCGGGGATTCCTCCAGTCATCGTGCACCCTAATGGTGCACTTGCTGCGCTTTGCGTTGCCATCGTTATCATGGGTCTCGGTACTGGAGGTTTCAAGTCGAACATCTCACCACTCGTCGCCGAACAACAGCGCTTCCTTCGCCCTGTCGTCTCCCAGACAAAGTCTGGCGAACGTGTCATTATCGACCCGAACTTGACCACCTCTCGGATCTACATGGTATGTCTCATCCTCCATACTTTCGGCCAGACATGTGACAGATCGCATTTTCAGTATTTCTATTTCTTTATCAACGTTGGTGCGATGGTCGGTCAAATTTCAATGTCTTTTGCTGAGAAGGTTTGCTTTCTCACTTGACCCGGTATTCGTCTTATTAATCCCCATTAAGTATCACGGTTTCTATCTCGCTTTTACGCTCCCTACCGCGGTCTTCCTCCTTTGTCCCATCGTTCTCTTCCTCGGTCGCAACAAATACCGCCGATCCCCTCCCCAAGGTTCTGTGCTCGCAAGTCAATCAAGCTTTGGAAATATGCTGCAAGGGGTAGATGGTCGCCCAACCCCGTCACTCTCTACAGGAACCTTAAGGCCGACGACTTCTGGGAGTCGGCTAAGCCGAGCAACATCCCTGACGGCCAGCGGCCCAGCTGGATGACTTTCGACGACAAATGGGTCGAGGAGGTTCGTCGTGGCCTCAAGGCGTGCTCCGTGTTCACTTGGTATCCCCTGTGGTGTACGTCCCACGTCAGGGTCATAGTTTCGTACGATAACGCTTTGGACAGGGCTTGCATACAGTCAGATGGTCAACAACCTGACATCACAAGCCGCCACTATGGTGACCAATGGCGTTCCAAACGATGTCATCAACAATCTCGACCCGCTTGCGTTGATAATTTTCATCCCTATTTTCGACCTCTTCCTCTACCCGGGCCTCCGTAGGATAGGCATAAACTTCACACCGATCAAGAGGATCACTGCAGGCTTCTTTGTAGGTTCTCTTGCCATGGTATGGGCTACTGTTGTTCAGCACTATATCTACCGGGTGTGCCTTGATATTTTTCTCTGCGGCGTCACCATGTTGGCTGATAGTTTGTGCTTGCATTAGACCAACCCATGTGGATACCAAGTGTCTACTTGCGTAGATGCCGATGGAAACCCAGTCACATCTTCTCTCAATGTGTGGATCCAGAGCGGGTCCTATGTTCTCATCGCCTTTTCTGAAATTCTCGCGTCAATTACTGGCCTGGAATATGCGTTCACGAAGGCGCCCAAAAACATGAAGTCGGTTGTCATGGCATTATACTTATTTACTTCTGCCATATCTTCTGCCATCGGAGAAGCCTTTAATCGTGAGTTGTACATCTGCTCGACAGGCCCTGTTTTTACTTAGTTGTTCGCAAATTCTAGCCCTAGCCAAGGACCCACTGTTGGTATGGAACTATGGTATCATGGCCGTCATAGCGGGAGTTGGCGGAGTTCTGTTCTGGTTCTCCTTCCGTCGCTTGGATGCAGAAGATGGTGCTCTTGATAACATTGGGGAAGGTCACTTTTATGTTACTGAGAAACAATCGTGAGAATCAAGGACCTTTACGTTAGGACAAGATTACATAATATGTGACCGTGCCCGTTACTACCGAAATAGGTGATTACCGTAAATGGCAATAACAGACATTTGGTGCTCCTCGAGGTTTTCATTCGATGCTCGGCGTATCATCATCCCGTGTACAAGTTTTATGTCCAGGGCTGTCCGGTTGTCTCTGCCTGTTTGCAGCGGGCTTCTCAAGTTTTTAACCTGTAGAATCTTCCGAGTAACACAGCCGTGTGGCGGGGTGAGCGACAACCACTTCCTCTGAAAGCCTGAGAAGACCAAACTCGGACTAAACAAATTACTACACTGTCGTGTCCGGCAAAGTCAATTGACCCCTGTTTTCCAAAGGCACTCGCGCAAAATACAGGAACTGCGCGTACTCTTCCGTCAAATTCCGTGCGCCACGACTGCGACCATAGAGAGGATGGGCCCGGGCTGGACGTCGACAGGTACGATACGGTGTCACGCGAGCCATGATTGTCGTGCGGCCATTTCCATACGCGCAAGTCCAGTCCGGTCCAGTCCAGGCAGGCGGCCCCCTCCCTGGTGTCAGTAACCCACGGACGGACTCAACGCGGCCACGCCGGAATGCCGCCCCTCTCAGGACGCTGGCCTAAGATCAGCGGACGCGAAATTTGTCATTCTGGCGCCAAGACTTCAATGAATCCGTAAGCTTTCCGAGGAGGAAGATCTGCTGTCCAAAGTGCTGCTGTAATGTCGTGTATCCGATGTCAACGGCGCGCTTTCCCTCTCCCCTCATCGCAAGGGGCTCGCCAAATCCCCAGCACACGCACTGTAGAATGACTGACGTCACGGCATGACCACGGCGCTGGGAGGGGTGGTGCGTCCCGACGGCTGGGTTTTGCAAATCATCAGCAGCAAAAGGAAAACCAATGCAATAGAGTAATTTTTTTTTTGGCAAAGGTACTATCAACGCGACCAGGATCGGGATTCTCGGTAGTGTCTGCGTTCATTTGGTGTTGTCAGCACCAAAGTTCATATCTACATGGCACGGGCAATTGCAATGTGTGCCCCCCTCCCCCCCCGCATATCACACCCTGTGCGGCTGACAGAACTCCTTATCCAGTTCTGTAGGACGAGGTAGGGGGTACTATGGGAGGGGCACGTAACGTGAAGAAATTCGTTGCGCCCAAATGAACAGGGTCTAGAGCGTAACGACACACACACCTTGCCTGCGCCTTGGCGTATCCACTGTGCACTTTGACGGAGAATGGGGCGCCGGGAAAGAGGTCAGAGTCGAGAGAGGGTCATAGCTCCACAACTGAGTAAGCGGAGGACAGTCCACAGCGCCGGCAAAGTGGGTGAACGGCGTGCGGCAGCAGAGTCCTGGCCAGGAAAGAGCCGCGTGATGAACTCGTATTTGAGGCCTTTTTGAGGGGCGGACCCGAGGTCACGACGATCACGTCAAATCGAAAACCGAGCAAGTATACGTGTGTAGTGTCGTTTTCTGTGCAGAAGAGACGGAAGGGGAACCAGATGAAAGCAAAATGGATGTGAGCCGAGCCACAGATCTGCGCTCTGCAAGGCTCCAACTCTTCAGTTTAAGTTTACTCAATAGGCACTAAGTGGACCATAAGTTAAACGGTTTAAACGGTTTTATAAGTACGTCGAGGAGGGATGGATATGTAGTAGTGAAGGTGAACTCCTAGTAGTTTGGATCCCGCCGGCTCATAGGGCACATCTTCACCGCCGGGGTAATATTTGGGTTTTTGGCGAACATGAAACCCGCATGGATCTTTCTGCTTTCGTACATGGGCGGAGTTGGACTACTTGTATTAATACCTAGATACAGTCGCTACAGCAATCCGTGGGTTTCTTTAGATGGTCTTGTAGACCGTAGCTATGGGACTAGGAATCGGCCCTAGGAGCGTAGACAGATCAAACAGGACGGATGATGAGCACGAATTTTTCGGTCTTTCCCGTCTTTTGCTTCCTGGTTGTGCGGAGTAAAAATAGAATATAGAAGTAAATAAGAGGGCACGCTGGCGGATGGTGACGAAACTGCCTGTGTCCCTCGTGGCAGCGTCGTCGATGGGACGGTAACCCCCTCATTCTTTTGAGCCCCTTCACTAGTTTGTGTACCCACCACCCGTTCGCATGCCTACCCCACTGCCATTTCCACGCCCCTCGTTTGTGCACTCCCCTCCCGGGGGAGTGTGACGAAATAATCAGCTGAAAAGTGATGAGGGTAGAGTGTAGATATCATTCAGGTTCCAATAAACCAGATCTACACGGAAACCTGATGCCATCATAAGGGCCGTCGTGGTCCCTCCAGTTACTGAAGAAGAGACTCGGGACCGCGCCGACGATGCACAAACCGGACGGGTTTTCCTGGCCCGGGCAGACCTCCCATGCGCCGGAGTTGTCGATGTGGGCCTCTCCGCTCGGGTGGTGGTATCCGAGGATCCGCCCGGGCAAAATTGGTATCGGGTCGTGCTTGTTGTTGATGTGCGCGACGTTTCCTGGCAGCTGCGCGTCGACAAAGTCCGCCCAGTCCTGGTTACCGACGCGCGGCAGACCGTATAGGATGGCCCTGACGCTGATGTCGGCGGGCAGATGCAACCGGAGGTAGACGCTATCGAGCAGAGAGAGTGCCGCGCCGAGGGAGTGCCCTACTGTCGTCACGGAAGTGGCCTTGTACTTGGAGATCACGCACTTCACGGCCGACAGGACAGTTGATGCACTCCTATGGGATGAGGTGGGGGTCAGTTTGAGGGAGATACATTACGCGAGAAAATTCGTTGTGCCCCAAAATGACAGGGCACCGAGAGCAAAACGAGTTTCTCACCTCGCCTGATTCTTGGCAAATCCACTGTGCACTTTGACGGAGGATGGGACGCCGGGGAAGAGGTCCGAGTCGAGGCCCGAGAGGACCAGTTTCAAGTCGGTCAAAATGGAGAGGCTGGTAACCGTTTTCGTTGACGACCCTTTTTCAAGATTTTTGAATTACGTACATATGAGTCACGTTGGTTCCTTGGTGCGCCACAATGGCCGTGTCATGTTTTGGGTCGTAGCCCACATACCCTGTAGAACCCATTCGGGCATTCAAAGAAAAAACAATTATGGATTGTCGACGCACGCACAGTACTGGATCTCGATTCCATCTCCTCCAGACTTGACAAGTCGGAAAGAGGGATTTGCCTCGCAGTGCTCTAGAAGACGAGAGATTGAGAGTAGTCAGCAACGAGCGTGCGTCAGACACGCCTTTGTGCACGAAGAGACAAATTACCTCCGCAACTCCATGACGCAACTTGCGAGGGATCGCAAAACACCGCGCCGGCAAAGTGGGTGAACGGCGCGTAGCTAGAGACCTGCTCTGGAGAGAGCGGCGAGATGGACTGGTGTTTGAGCCTCACGGCGGACGCGAGGCCCACCGAGGCCACAACGATCATCAACTGAGAAAGCATTGTGTGCAGTGCCGTTTTCTATGCGGAGACAAAAGGACCAAATAAAATGGACGTGAGCTGAGCCACAGACGTGCGCGCTGCTGCTGGTGTTGCTGCTAGTCGGGGCAAGTGTCGAACTCAGCTCAACGAAGCAACACATCGCGGGGGTATCTTATACTGCATCGTGATTCCGCGGAGGGAGGCGCCGAGAAAACACCGCTGATCTGCACGACTCGCGGGACCTACCACACAAGGACCACGGAATTGACAAGTCACGCCCGAGGAAGAGCGGCGCGGATGTATGTCGCCGCCCAATGGCAAATGGAACTAGCTTCCGAATTATCATCGAATACAGTAGCAAGTGAATGTTTGCGGTTCGTTGGGAACTCGGGAGGGAAACTTACCCCTAACGCACGCGCGCACCCTCTGGCGATCTCAGGGGACAGGCGGAAGTGCGAATGGGAGTCATCCCGTAAACGAGGCGCGATTCGATCAGTCGGTGGGTAGAAGAATGGGTATCCGTGGAAATTTACGAAGCTGAGCCGTTGCCTCCGTATATGTTAAAAATTAAACGAGGATTACATGTTGAATAGCTTTTGGCTTTTTTGGATAACGAGAACCAAGCAAAGACATCAAATTCGAGCACGCAGTGACGAAGTAGGACATGTCATACGAATCGTTGAGCCTGAGGATACTTGACAATCAAGAACGTAGGGGTTGCAAGAAAGAAAAGTGATCCGTGACGCACTAGAAGACGCAAAGGGACTCAGTGCGACAAGAACACCGCGCCTTTGTTGTCTATAGTGGTGAAATTTCTCCCACCCCAGTTCATCTGCGTCGCCTGTGCGCCGGACGGCAATCCAGAGGTGCCCAGTTCACCAGCGATGCGAGCGCTCTTTGCAAGTTTGTCCACCTAATGATAAGGGAGAGAAGCCCCCCACGGGACAAGCACGTGTGACCGTAAGCAACGCCACCGCCACCATTAGACTCTACTCTTATTAAAGAACGCACCTCAATCTGGAACCTAGGGCTGATCCACGAGAGTACGCTAGTGACCCCTCTAGATCATCTGCAGTGTCAGCGCTGCACTTCCCAGTTCACTGGCGACGTACACAGCTATGGACTCGGTGAGGCGACCCTCTGGCCGTTTGACGCCCCCCCAGCACGACAGGACGGAAAACGACGGTATCCTTGTAGCCTAGCTCGGCGAGCGCTTTCTCGGTCGAGCCTTTGCTGCGTAGATAGAAACTCGTAGACTCGGGATTGGCCCCGACCACCTGGTATTGATGGCAATTGGTGCGCGGTCAGAACGCCGAACACACATGATATGATGGCAAAGTCCATAAGTGCTGGGGGAGGAGTGACATACAGAGATGTACACCAATTGCTGGTCCTTGTCTACCTTTGCGGCTTTCGCTGCGTCGACGACATACCTGTACGAGACAACAAAATATAAGAGAAATCTCAGGAGAAAAACGAGACGCACTCCTTGTCGATTTTCGTGAAATTTTCCTGGGAACCCGCGAGTTTGAGGGTCGTGCCCAACCTATGTAAGCCATTCGCAAGACCAAGACTCCGAAGTAAAGAAAAGGACACACGTGACGAAGACGACATCCCAGTTGCCGTCCTTCAGGCTCGCTTCGTCTAGCCGCTCAAAGTTGATGACCTTCTGCTCGAGCTTCTCGCTTGCCTGCGCAGGCAACTCTTCAGTGGGGGTCACGCGCCTCCCCGCTTCGCAGACGCGCGAGAAAGTCGGAGACGCGATGAGCTCGCGTAAGAGGTGTCGGCCCGTCTGGCCAGTGGCGCCAAGTATGAGTGCGGATTTCGGAGCTATTTTTTTTTCCGGAGTGAGTTCGAGTTCGAATCTCACAGAGGTGAGGGTACGAGTGTGGGTGTGGCTCACCGGACATTTTTGTTACTTTGTCCGTTGAGACGGCGATGCAGCGTTCCAAGCGCCACGTACTTGCTTTGTAACTCCGCTTCTCTACCCTCACTCCTCGCATTACAGTATTGTATGATTTTGTGTCGCTGGTCTGCGCGCCATCCAATTATTGTTTACACGACTGGATTGTTGGCCCTGTTGGCCCGGCCCCAACTGTTGTCCTGCCTCAGTATCATTTCCCTTCTCAGAATTTGAATTCGTTACGTGAGCTCCATCATTCAAGGCGGCTCTAGCTCGCTTCTCAACCTGCCAGTCCGCAAGCGGTCCCATCTCTTGTTGATCTACGTCTCCCCCTCACGGAAACACTCCTATTCTCACCGCAATGCGGTTAGTGCCGCAAGGTTATAAGTGTCACTCCCCTCACCTGTCTACGTCGCCTTTGTCGGACAAGGACGACATAGCCAGGTGAGGGGAGAGAAGTCAGTCGGCCGTGCGGTAAAGAGCGTGGTGCTTCTGCTGCTTCCTTGGCCTTCCTAAGCCCTACTCTCTCTTCTTTGTCATGATCGCATCAAAACTTGAAGCACCTATCCCGCTTGACACATCTCTTACTTTGTGTTGGAAGATAGAGAAGATCTTCCGCCTCGTGGTTGGCTCGTCTACCCGCCGAGAGCACAGCCCGAACTGCTTAAACTCCTGAGTCCCACTTTTCTCCTTCTGCCCCGCGGGTGTTGTAATAAAGAAGTCGCATTACATCAGACGTATACGCACTCACCGGTTCACCAATGCGGAAACAGAACCAAAACCACCATTTATATTCCGGGGCACGGATCATAGATCCAGACCGGTCATCGGCTTACCTATGATGACCCGATTTCTCTATACAAAAATCTAAGTATTAGCTATGTACAAGCTGGAGAAAACTTATTGAGTGATATTTATTAGAAGTCTGCCAATATAAATACGTGGCAATTGTGCTCTGCTAATTGACTCCCAACACCCAGTAACATCATGCCATCCGAATCTGAAACCCCAATCGGGCCCGAGTACGTGTTGGATGACAACAGTTCGGAGATCTCCCGGTACGCACTAGACTGGTGTCCCTTACCTTGATATTAAGACGATGTCTGCAATAGGTTGAAAACCCAGTATTTGTATTTCAAGGCGGTGTTCGACTCCAACATCGTACCGCCTGTGGTAGATATAACTCGTGTCAGCAAAGTAATCGACGTTGCCACGGGGACAGGCGCTTGGGCCCTCGACTTGGTATCACAGCCAGACATTCGTGATCGCGGGGTTCAGGTCTTTGCTTGTGATATCTCCACCACGAAGTTCCCTCGGGCAGACGAACCAGACGTCGGCAGGATAACTTTCTTCCAACATGATGTCACTAAGCCGTTCCCAAATGAAATGCTCGGAACGTTTGATCTCGTCAACATAAGCTACTTGGCATTCGCACTGACAGTACAGGGGTGGAAATTAGCGCTGGAAAACTTGCATGACTTGCTAAGTTGAGCATCCCCTTTTCAACGGGTAGGGAACTGAACTTACAGTCGAGCATGATAGAACCTGGCGGGCACCTCGTTCTGCGAGATTTTGATTTCATGCACGAGAATCTTCTGCCACTCGAAGGTCAAGAGTACGATATCGTGGCATACACGCAAGGGAAATCCAAGTTGGCCACAATCAATCGCATCTACTCAGGTTGGGCTCTCCGACAAGGCTTCGTCGTCGGGTGCGCGCGCACATCTATCTCTGCTTTCCGCGCCGTGGCTCATCCGACTACAGTCTTTCGGATAATTTACGGAAGATGCTCCAAGATGCGTCTCTTCAGGTCTTGTCATCTACGCGGGTTCTTGCTCCGATTGGGGAATACTGTGCGTCCCACAAGGGGCTAAACGGGACATCTCTTTCGGAGTTCACGGCGTTTTCCTCCCAGAGCTCCGCTCAGGTTCTCAACGTTGTGTCGTCGGCCATGATGAAGGCGGGATGTCTGGAGTCAGATGACGGTACCCGAATCTCTGACGAAGAGGAGCGGAAGGCGCTGATGAAGGAGCTGAGGGATTTCATAGAAGGGGGTATTTTTTTGCCCTTGTCGGAATGGATCGTCATGAGACCTCTAGGATCCTAGAAACCCACTCTCATTGGAATTGCTTTTGTTGACCATTTCGAGTGTTGGCGCGCGTCAATTTTCCAGGCGAAGTGCGTCCAGGTGACACCCGACGGAGATTGCTTGTTTCGTCGAAAGCACATGGGCACTTACAATCCCGCATACCCCTTGTAATGAAGAATGGTACAATGAAGAGAAAATGAACACTTTGAGTGGGATGGTTGTGACAGATGGCCCACCGTACTGACAGAACTTGGACAGAATAATCAAATTTAAGCAAGGAATAAGCCGGGTTAAAGCTTGGAAGATTCACATATGGGGCACACATATGAGGGCGTACGTATGGGGAGCAGAGGTTCGCAAACAAACGGCACATAATGAGGCCCGGAGGAGAACAGGAAGCAGAACTGTGACCGCGTTGGTGGCGACGGCCTCACTCAGCGGCGGGCCGGCGCCCCCCTTTGTTCCGTTGCGCCGCCTTCCCGTTTGTGTGCCGTAGCTTGTGCTGCAAGGTGACAAGTGTCGTCCAACGAGGTGAGGGGAGAAGAATCAGTCGGGTGTGCGGCAGAATGACACTTAGCTTGGGCTTCTGCGGCCTCTCCAGCCTTCCCGAGCCCTCTAAAACAGTCTCTTCCTTGTCGTGACCATGTCAAAACTTGAAGCATGGCCAACTCCGCTTGACACACATCTCCCTTGAGAATGTCCCGGTACACAGCAAATACAGAAGGCGTGTGTCCAAAGAACCAAACCGAGTCTCGGGCTTCGGGGCTACCTTCCGCATTGTGGTTGGCTCATAGACCCGCCGAAAGTACAATCTAGACTCCTGGGTCCCACTTTTCTCCTTCCGCGGTATTGTACGTATACGCATTCACCGGTTCGCCATTGTGGAGACAAAACCTAGCTCATGTGATACCCTGAAGCTCCCCCGCGGGTCTAGACTACAATCTGGTAGATGTGTACGAAAAAGTGATAAAGAACGACGATACTAAGAGTGAATGGTGGCTAACGAATGGAATCTCGATACGGGGTTCTCGACGCAGACAAAACAACTAATAGCGTGTTAGCTCTTGTGTTGACTTAGTCCGAATGAACTCGACGGTATCAACCGCTCTTCAATGGAATAGATGCTGTTTGGTACGTTTGTGGCGCAGAGAGGCACGGCGTAGGGAATCTGGAGTTGACAAGCCGTCACGCTTGGATGAGGTGGAATTGTTGGCGGTACTGGAAACATTTCTGTATGGGGCGCACACATTCGGATCGTTGTACTGCGATGGGTCCCGAGTAAGGTACCCGCGCCTGAGGCCTTCTAGGTATGACCTATGAAAAAGCGACATCGCTGAGCCTCATTCTCCAACAATATAAAAGCCTTTACCATTGACGAACGAGAGGGTTCGTCTCCTCGAGCTTGAAGTTCCAGAACTGTGAGATATTGTGTCTGTGGTCTATCTTATCACGAAGGCACAATAAACGCACCAGCCACCCAGCATCTTGACTGTATACCAGCTTCTGCGCGTCCGCCCACTTCCTAAGAAAGTCGTCTGTTGCGTTGAATTGAGTAGATAATGCCCACTCTCCAACCCACAAAGGTGTGTTCCTCAACGCGATATCGTCCTGAACAGTCTGACGGTCTACAATAGGATGCAGTCAGATAAATGGTGGAAACAAGGAAGTACATGCACTCGACGTACTACATATATCGTGCAGATAAGCGTCCGGGTTGTCATCTGCGACGCCCTACAAGATGAATGCTGAGAATACGCAAGTGAAATTGGTTGCTTATCAACGTACGCCAAAGCTACGAGGAGAAAATAACAAAAATTAGTCAGGCTGCAGTGAAGTGATGCTAAGAGAAACATGGGCGAACCTATAGTACAAATGATGGTCGTACGACTGGGGGCCGATGGCGGCATCTGCAGGGTTTGCACGGTTATTGTACTGCCAGAGGACGTCCATGAAACTGAAACCGCTTCGTCAGCACGTCTCACAAAACGGAAGGTAGTAAGATCGACTTGGTGGTAAGCGGAGTGCGTCCTTTGCATGCGCCCAAGTCCAGTAATCCAAGCTCGAGTTCCAAGTCGACCAATATAGAAATGGCCTCTTTTACAGCCTTGACTACAGCAGATCCGGCGTTGAACAGCCCTGAATTATCGCCATCGCACGCGTCGGTAAGCCGTCTGCTCAGATCTGCAACGCTCGATGCGCTATGGTTTTGGAGAGTCGGAACCCCGGGCACCACTATTCCAAGAAGTAACTCAGTAGCACGCACGACCGCGACGAAACTCTTCTGGACTGTCCAGGAAATTAGCAAGGCAGAACTCGGAGCCAGATCGAAAGGTTAAGAAGTGCTTACAGTCGCCGTACCCAGGTGTCTTTGACGCGTCCATGATTGGCTCATTCGCGGCTTGAATAGAAAAGACGCTCTTGAAGCTCGGGTGCAAATGGGAGAGGAAGGTCATCACGGCGGTCCAGGTAAGAGCACGACCGTAGTTGTAGGCCGTCTAGCCCTGAGATAAGATAGTGCGGACAGTAAAAGGCACGAAAGATACCTACGTAGAATTGAACATTGTCGGTACAACTATATGAGCGTCGAGTATAGAACTTCCTGAGTGGAAATCATGAGAATTTGGATGAGTACACACTTTCCGGTGAACATCTGGCCCGGAGTCTGGACACCAGGAAGAGCATGGTGGTCCAAGATAACTTGTATTCCAGCATCGCGAAGCCACACCAAACCCTTCGCCTGACAACCCGAAAAGTTAGTTTAGAAGTAACCAAGACGTGCCGAACCGACCAAAAACTTCATACCCCCGCGGGGGTAGTGCTCCTGGTCCCCATTCACGAGAGCCTCGACAATCCAATACCCGAGCTGGAAGCACATTTAGAAGGTTTTTGAGGCAACTGACGACACTGATGTGCTTACGGGAACACGGACGGTATTGATCCCGGCAGCTTTGAGCGTATCCACATCGTCTTTGGTGAACCAGGTAGCCCTTGAAGACGACGTCATGAATTCTCGGGCCGAGAACCCAACCAAAAAGGTAACCGTACCAGTGCCCTGCGAACTTTTCGTCCGCGGTATCGGGATAAGCGGCCACGAAAGCACTGCATAGATCAGCCGTTGACCACTTCAGGCAGGTATGGGTGCTCACAATTCCGAGGCGATGCAGGTTGAGCACTTGTCACAGACTTCTCCACCCATGGTCTTCCATTCTGGTAACGAATTCGACAGGTGAGTGGTTCACGTCCTCACCATGGAGGAAGACGGGAGAACCTTCCGGGAGCATCCATGGTTCGAGAAGGAGCCTGGGAGAGTAGATTGAGACGCATACATGTGCCAGCAAATCGCGAAAAATCACCAAGAGCCTAAGTTAACACCATAGATCTTCCCGGGAGTGGCGCCGGCAAGAGTCGCTCTGAAGAAAGCCAAAGCTGAAAGTAAAAGAATGAGGAGCTGCATTGGGGCTGCACTCTTAACCTCTGGAGGGAGCAAGGGAATAGAAAGAGATGGAGGTCTGACAGAGCATACATAATATCGTTAGAGTTATAGTCAGACGCGTCCGCTATACCGGCTTGGGATTAGAGACCGATAAAGAGAGTGCGTTGATCACTCAGGGTCAACCGATCGTAGCTTCCATTCATCCATGAAGTTGCGCCTCAAATTTGGGTGAGAACGGTAAAACCGTAAAAGTGCGGTAATGAGTTCAAAGGTTGAGTCTAAGGTTGAGTCCGCTGGTCCAGTGGGCGCTTGCGACGAGAGTTCCAGAGTTCCAGATAAGTTACAGTACAGCCTGTACAGTTACAGCTGTAAGTGATGTTTCGTCGGCTACGGTGTCTGGCACTGTCGGCTACACCGGCTAGATGCACCCACGGCCCCACTTAATTAACTTAACTTCAGAAGGCGTCTTCCCATTTTTGGACGCGGGCGCTATTCCTTCCCTGTTTGAATAAGGCCCTCCACCTCGAACGCCTCACATACCGAAACATGATTATGACATGACACGACACGACAAAGTACGCATATATCTCGAAGCGCACCGGGCAACTACAATTTTTGGTAGAAATTGACAGCCACTGGCGTTGTGGTAAGCACTGAATAGAAGTAACAATATCGGATTTTCTGGGTTGATAGAAGTGATACCCATCGCTGGAATTTATTTCGAAGGCACGAAATGATCCTACTTATGCCCTCTATATGGTTGCTTTAGGCTCTCCCCTCTGTGTGGTTGGCTAAAAAAACCGTGAAACCGCAAAAGTTAGCTCCCAATCACCGTTCTCATGAGCAGGACCTAGAACCATGCGCCGGTACTGTTGAGCCCTCGTTTCCATCCCCACAGGAAGCGTGCACAACAACGTCTTTTAAGAGCCGAGATATCGGAAGCAGGTCTGTTCGTTACATGACCGAGGAGCGTGGTGCCGAGGAGCTCAGAGTAACACATGGCCAAAAAGAGGCCATCTTTGGTAGGAGAACTTCTCATTGAGACACAAGATAGTGTGGTAAAGCCACGACGATAACGAGCAGGCAATTCGTAGGTCAAAATTCTCTTCTCTTCGGTCTCAGGTTCGAGAAGCATAGCCAAAACCCGGTTTGAAGGAGATGATCAATACCACGAGATACTCCTGGCGGGTTTAATAGACTTTCGGTGACAGGATACGCACCCGCGGCTTCGGAGAGCCCCAGGAATGCACTGACTTGGATCGAACGGAACAGTGAACTAGTGGGCGTTAATGAAAACTGACAGAACTATTGCCAGTGCTCCGAGAATCCATGGCCAATCACAAATGTCACACTATGCATTAGCGGGGGTTTCACGGAAGTTGCGGACTTCTGTTCGTGTCGTGGCAGCATCCTTGGAAAATGAATGGCCGCGGCATCAGATCGATAATATCTCTTAAAGGTCTTGGACAATCGACTCTCATCTTAAGGGGACATCGGAGGCCTTAGTTGCGATAGAAGCCTTGACCTACTGTCGCCAACACATTCCTGAGCTGATATCGATGTTTCAGATCAACTGGATGTGCAGACTCCCGTTTAGAAGCAGCTGGATCAAAGACATGCATCATCCCGCATTAATTTGGGGAAACGGTTGGCATTGCATCGCTGCAGGTGGGTATACGATCGACAAAGTACACTGAGAGTTGATTCGGAGTACCTTGAGTACTTTGAGTCAAGACGCGTGTTGCGTTGGCTGATGCAGAACCCTACATCACGGCGTGGCACTGCACCTCTGTTGTACTTGTACATCTATGTACTCCGGGTCCCTACTCCGTGAATTTGAGGTTTTGCCCATCCATCACATTTTGCCTACTCGTATGATGCTACCAGACCCGGCGGGTTCTGAAAAGAACTGAAGTCCCGACACGACGCACAAGCTACTTGTGATCTGTGCTGATACCTACCGTACTAGTTCGGCGAATGTACACTCCTCACTCGCATAGTCTCTCTTTCTTTACTAATAATCTAGAGCTTTTAGGGCTGACCAACCTTGTGGCGCGTCCGAGTCTAGACACCAACTACATCAAGAACGACGAACCTTGCAGTATATGCAGCATTTTGTTTCCAAGCGATCCTGATCAACACAGATCGCAGAAAGACACAAGGTGATGACGACTTTCTCCGCGTGGCTGAAGAGAAACAAACGTCGACGTATGTGGGCATCAGACAAGAGAACATCCATGCTAAGCTAGGTTACTGTATGATGCCGGCCAATGGCAACGCACCGGGCCGTAACTAAGCGACTATAGACCTAACTCCGAGTCCTTCACCTCGAACTCCTTCCGAACGATCACCCCCACGGCATGGAAACACCAACTTTGCTACTTACCCAAGGATACACGGGAGCTATTCTGGCGGAGCTAGGTTTCAGAATGGCTAGATTTTCTCCGTCCATCTCCCACAAACACAACAATCGGTGTTATGTATGTTCTTCGCGTGACCCACGCACCTCGTGGTTTCTGTACGCACACATGGCATCCCGTGAGTAGTTTTGCTGACCCCATTTGTACTCATCGAGGAAAGCGGACACGCTATGCGATGTCTCTTCGATGCTAGGCCTCGAGATAAGTTGGAAGGGCTGTCTGGCTCTCTATTAGTTAGAACTTGCTAGCAGATGCTATTGACTCGCCGAGGTTTCACGGAATCGACTCTGACTGGACTCTTCGGATATCCTTTACAATTTCTCATGAAGTGACTTCGTTACATCCACGGCCACCTGACACTCTAGCTTCTGTGGTACATTCTTTGTGACTACTCTGTGCCCCTCAGACTAATTCTGAACAGTCACTGGCGCCTCTTGGAACAATAAGCTTTGTGAGCATCATGGCCCAATAATACCCTTGCAATGCACATGGTTTTTCTCCTGGTCGAGTGCTGAGATCCCGGAAGAAGCCCGAGCTTACCAGGCTTAAAGGCGCACCGTCTTGTCGTCAGTTTGATTATCGGTGTTCTCTCTGCCTGTGCTTGAATATGCTATCCTACATTTTCGCTAGCTTTGCGTTCTTCAGAGTCGCCTATGCTATCGCTATCGTCAAGCGGCAGGACATCACCACTCTGAGCCAAGCACAGATCGAGGACTTCAAGCCGTACTCTTTCTATGCGGCGGCGGCTTACTGCGACCCTTCAAAGACCCTGGCCTGGTCGTGCGGAGGTCCGTCTTATGGGTCACCGTCTAATGCTCAGAAAAAATGGGGACTGATTTATAATCTTTCTTCGTGCGACCTCCTAGAAAACTGTGCAGGAAACCCGACTTTCCAGCCTTCAGCTTCAGGTGGAGATGGGTCTGCGGTCCAATTCTGTCCGTGACTTCCTCCACAATCGCAATCTAGGGTAACACTGAACACAGCGCAGGGTACGTTGGGTGGGACCCCACCTTGAGCTCTGTCGTTGTCGCCCACCAGGGAACGAACCCCACGAGCATGTGAGTGATGAATCAGCCCACACACAAACATCTAACTAACAGACGCCACTCCCTCAAGCCTCGCGGATCTGACGGACGCCAATTTCTTCTTGACAAACTTGGACTCTACGCTCTTCCCGGGCCTCTCCTCCTCGATCCAAGTGCACAGCGGATTCGCAGCCGAACACGCAAAGTAAGCCACAACACGCAGCTTCCAACTGACGCAACACATGACCGGCTCCAGGACAGCACAAAAGATCCTCGCGGAGGTGAAGGAACTGCTCGCGCAGCACGGCGCGTCCTCCGTCGCCGTGACGGGACACTCCCTCGGCGCCGCGCTCGCGCTGCTCGACGCCGTCTACCTACCGTTACACCTGCCCGCGGGCACGAGCGTACGCATGGTCGGCTACGGCATGCCGCGCGTCGGCAACGCCGCGTTCGCGGACTACGTGGACGCGCGCGCAGGCGCCCTCGCGCTTACGCACGTCAACAACCGCGAGGACCCCATCCCGATCGTGCCCGGACGCTTCTTGGGCTTCGCGCACCCCGCGGGCGAGGTACACATTCAGGACGAGGGCGCGTGGGTCACGTGCCTAGGGCAGGACAACCCGTCGACGCTGTGCACCGTTGGCGACGTGCCGGATCTACTGCACGGTGATATTTTGAACCATCTAGGCCCGTACGACGACGACATTTTCATGGGCTTGTGTTGACCGCCGCCATGTCTAAAAGGAAAAGTTTAACAAATTTTTTATACCCTGTGTGTTATGTATAGCAGCTGTTCCTTCAGTGTCACCGAAAACAAAGTGGAGCATGGTTGAACATTGCATTTCGTTACGTAACGTAACTACTCTTTGCCAGTCTGTTTCAAATAAATTACCGCAAAAATATGAGATCAACACGATGCCTGATAGATCTAGCGCGCCTGCTACCCGCCCTCAGTTCAGCCGGTGTTAGCTCCCCTTCGCGTCCACCTGCTCCAATATCCGCCGGAGTAAAGTGCCCTGCGTGTCCATAGCGACACGCAGCTCCGCGAGCTGCGCCTCCAATGCGGTCTGCGACTGCACGAGTTGATGATAGGTTTCGTCGTGCTCGCATGTCGGGTTCGTTGCCTCCGATTCTGCCGCCGCGTGTAGGTGTTCTTCGGACGCATGCTGGTGCGACCGTAGGCGCGAGAGGAGCCCCGGACTCTGTGTGAACTGCTCGTCTCGTGAGACGGGTAGTAGTACGGGAAAGTCCACCGGGGAAGAACGCACCAGCTCGGACTGCATGAAAGGCGTGTGCAGAATTTGCCCTTTCGTCATGTCGTTCCAGATCATGCTGAACTCGCGTCCAAGGACGAAGGAGGGCAGCGCGATGAGTAGGAGCCCGAACAGGAGCAGGGGGATGGTGATGAAGCGCCCGAGGAACGAGCGCGGTGTCATTTCACCGTAGCCGACCGTCGAGATGGCTGCGCGCATGCAAAGTAGTGTCAAGTGCTCGTCTAGTGGACGAGGTAACAGCACGTACTGACGATGACAAACCTGCGAAATGGGGCGATGTCGTTAGACTCGAGAGTTGGGAATATGTGATAACTTACCATGCTGCGGCAGGTATAGACTGGCACACGCGAGGAGGTTAGGCATCATATGAGGATCGCGCGGCCAACGAAGACTGACCGCAAACTGGGACGGGTCGCCGTCTGAGTTGATGAAAGTCTCAAGTGTGTCGTCCCAGGTACCACGCTCGATGAAGTATCTCGATACAACATATAAGCCAGCGTCAGCAGGAAGAGAACGGTAGAACATACATGAGTGTACTGAAGACGACAACCACCATGAGTACGAAGAACCCAAGAGCGAGAAGCGCGTCTTGCGAGCGTCGGAAGGAGAGGTACATGACCTCGATCGTCCTGAGTGCGTTGGCATCTATGTATGGACGCTAGAAGGCCAGGAGAAAGGGCACGTACAATAGAAGGGTATTATTATACCGGAACGGACGGAAGACGCGAAGCAAGCGAAACGTGCGAAGTATGGAAAAGCGAAAGAGCGTAGACTAGGAGTAATCTGGACATGAGCACGTGACGGGGTCAAGGAGAGAAATGCAATGGGACTGACGGTATCCTTCTGGAGAGCGATCTCTATGTAATAAGGCAGGATAGCGAGAAGGTCCATGATACCAAGGAATGCTGGTGGGTGGGGAATGCGATATAGTCAGGATGGGACCATTATCATCGCAGCCGCCGAGGGCATGGAGCAACAAGAGAACGAAAACGTACATCCGGCCCAGGCAAAGAAGGCAGACCGCGAAAAGCTTGTCGCGGCGCAACGAGCGATGTACTCGACGGTGAAAAGGGCTACCAGGCTCGTCTCGATGCCGAACCAGATGCCGCCAGGGAGGGAATGGAACGCGGGCACAGTCTCAAGGATGGTGACGAGGGCGGAGAAAATAATCAGCACGGTAATGAGGACGTGCACGAGCACGGCTGCGGGGGAAGAGTTGGGCCGCTCGAGGAGGTTGTAGAGGTACAGACGCCAGGGAGGCCCGATGGTTGGTCCGCCGCGGGCGGAGAGGGGCGGGGCGTCGTGGTCGTCGTGGTCGTCATGGGGGTCGGGCGGGGCTGCGTATTATTCCAG
>WTXK01000765.1:0-20092 GCA_025769895.1 Lactarius psammicola
CTTGGGAGAAGACGAACTTATCCTGGGGTACCCTTGGCTGGCCGCTTTCCAGCCCAAGATTGATTGGAAGAGTGCTACTCTGGATGAGAGTATGCAGCCGCTCATCATCAAAACCCTGGGATTGAAGATCGATGAAGAAGTACAGCGCGTACGAGATGCCTGGGTGAAAAAGCCAAGACTCTGGCAGAACAAGGAGAAGAAATCTTTGTTACCAGATTGGACGAAGATACGATCAGACGGACCTCTGCATCAACGGAGATGGCCGTCAAAGCGCTTCCAAAAGAAGAGAAGACCTGGGACCAGATAGTCCCCGTGCAACTACCACAAGTGGAAGAAGGTCTTCTCAGAAGAAGAATCACGGCGTTTCCCGAAACATCAACCATGGGATATCGCCATCGACCTGGTCAAGGATGCCCCAAAGTACTGGACTGCAAGATATATCCGCTTCACTCTCGAAGAACAGGTGAAACTTGATGATTACATCAAGGAGAACCTGGAGAAGGGATATATTCGACCATCAAAGTCCCAGTACTCGTCACCCTTTTTCTTTGTTGGGAAAAAGGATGGGAAATCGCGACCAGTGGTTGATTATCGGAAGCTCAACTCGTTCACGGTGCCAGATCGATACCCCCTCCCCCTTATCCAGGAACTAGTGGATAAGGTTCGAAACGCACGGCTTTTCACCAAAATGGACGTACGCGCAGGGTACAACAATATACGGTTCAGGGAAGGCGATGAACACAAAGCCGCCTTCAAGACAAACATAGGACTATTCGAACCAACTGTCATGCCGTTCGGTTTAAGGAACGCTCCGGCAGTCTTCCAGAGGATGATGAACACACAGTTCACGGACATCATCGCTACCGGCAAAGTAATCATCTACATGGATGATATTTTGGTAGCGAACTGAAGATAACCTTGTGGAACACCGCAAGTTGGTTAACTCAATCCTGGAACGTTTGGCCAAGCTGGACCTATATTTGAAGCCTAGCAAGTGTCAATTCGAGGTCAAACGAATTGAATTCCTGGGCGTCATACTGGAAAACAGGCACGGTTACTATGGACCCAGTCAAAATCGCGGGAGTGCAAGAATGGAAAACGCCGAAGAACGTCAAAGAAGTTCGGCAATTCCTGGGATTCTGCAATTTCTATAGGCGATTTATCAAGGGGTTTTCGCACATTGCCAAGGTTCTCAATAATCTCCTCAAGAAAGGCAACAAGTGGGCCTGGGAGGAGAAAGAACAAAAGCTTTCGAGAAGCTCAAGGGGCAAATATGCGAAGAACCGGTGCTGTTACAGCCAGATCAGAAGAAACAGTTCGAAGTCGAAGTGGATGCGTCAAATTACGCAATCGGTGCGGTGCTTATGCAAAGGGATGACAAGAATGTCCTCCATCCGGTCGCCTTTTTCTCAAAAACTCTGAACGAAGCCCAAAGGAACTATGATGTGTATAACCGCGAGCTCCTTGGACTTCTGGAAATGTTCAGACACTGGCGACAATACTTGCATCAAGCCGCACACCAGGTCAAGGTTCACACGGATCACGCCAATCTATTGTTCTGGAAGAATCCAGGAGATCACAATAGAAGAGTGGCGCGATGGCACGCGGAACTTATGGACTACGACTTCCAACTGGTGCACATATCTGGCAAGAAGAATGGACGCGCGGACGCGTTATCTAGACTGCCCAGACTATGACGAAGGCGACGGCGATAATAAGCAACTTGTGGTGTTGCCACCAAAGTTCTTTAGCCAGGCCTATGCACGGATCGCAGGAAGCGATGAGGCGAACCCCAATAATGCACAAGAGTGGGAACGCTATCGCATGGGAATCGATCCAGATCAGTATCAATCATTGCAAGATCTGATTGAGAAGGACCAGCAGGAGAACCAAGACAGCCAGAACCGGCTTGAGGGATGGACCAATACCCACCAATTGATCAAGCTGAACTCAATTTGGTGGAAGGATCACCGGATCGTTGTTGCCGGAGACAACAATCTGAAGAGGGGGGTAATTCACTTTTACCACGATACCCCATCGGCCGGACACCCGGGAATTTCAAATACCTACGAGGTGGCAAAGCGCGACGTATGGTGGCCCAACATGAAACAAGATGTGGAGCAATACATCAAGGGATGCGCCGCTTGCCAAGCAAACAAAGCCAACACGAGACCCTTGAAACCAGCAATGATCCCCATCACCCCTGAACATGTGCTACCTTTCCAGACAGTAGCCATGGACTTCATCACGAAGTTGCCGAAATCAGAAGGGTACGACACGATTCTTACGATCACGGATCATGATTGCAGCAAGGCCGCAATATTCATACCTTGCAAGGAGGCAATCACCGCTGAAGGAGTGGCTGGACTGTATTTGAAATGGGTTTATCCCAGGTTCGGAGTGCCGAAGAAGATTATCTCGGACCGAGATACCCGGTTTACGTCAAAATACGCCAGAGGACTATGCGACGCCCTCAAGATACACCAGAATATTTCCACTGCGTACCACCCAAGGACGGATGGACAATCTGAACGAACAACCAGTGGCTAGAACAATACCTCAGATTCTGGTGCGAGGACAGACAAGACGATTGGAGCAAGTGGCTGCCATTCGCAGAATTCGCGCATAATCAATGGCCTAATGCGACGACGAAGAAATCCCCATTTGATCTGATCATGGGGTACACGCCGAAAGTTGAGTGGCCAACGAACAGTTACGTTCCGTTGGTGGAAACCAGGCTTTCGAAGATGGACGAAGCTCGCGATGAAGCACTTAGGAATATCGCTCGAGCACAGAAGGCTATGGCTCTGGGAAACAAAGGGAACAAACGTTTCAAGCCATACAAGAAAGGAGACCAAGTTTGGATAGAAGGGACGAATATCAAAACCCTATACCCTGCGGCCAAACTTGGACCAAAGCGACACGGGCCGTTCAAGATTCTGGAACAATTGTCGGAAGCAGTTTACCGAGTGGAGTTACCTCGGCAATGGAAGATCCACAATGTGTTTCATGCGAATCTAATAACGCCATACAAGGAGACGGAACTACACGGGCCAAACTTTACCCGTCCGCCACCTGATCTAGTTGATGGAGAACCAGAATACGAAGTCGAGAAGATTCTGGATGCACAGCCAAGAGGAAGAGGGCGCAAGATGCACTTCCTAGTTAAGTGGAAGGGATACCCAAGCAGCGACAACTCGTGGGAACCGGAAGAAAATTTACACACAGATGACTTGATAGCAGAATTCAAGCGGAGACACAATGGCAAAACCAAGAAGATAAAAGGAAGGGAAGAAACTTGTCTCAGAGTCATTCGAACTCTTCCCTCCACCAGTAACTTGCCCAGTCAAATGTCTTCCCACTCTGCTCCCGCTCCCCAGACCAACTCCCTCTCTGCCCCCTCTCGCTCTCCATCCCCAGTCCCAGTCACCCCAGGGTTGATGACACCAACCAACACCCCCCATGCTGTCTCCACTCCCAGGGAGGCAGCATCTCCTCAGCTGATCCCCTCGACGGCTCCAACGGTCTCAGTGCTGAAACTGATCCCCTCGACGGCGCCAACGGTCTCAGTGGAACAGGAGTTCCATGGGGAAGATGACCGTTCTCCAAGTTCCCCTCAGTCTTCAACGGGAGAGGAGGAGCCAGGCTGTGGCCCCTCTCAGTCTCAAACAGAAGAGGCGGAAGAGAACACCATCTCCTCTCCAACATTGGAAGGCAGAAGAAGAGGAGAAGGAGAAGGACGACGAAGAAGACCCTTTCGACCCGCTGGAGTGGGCTTACTCCATGACCAAGGTACCCAGGATAGAAATTGTGGTCACGGTCAAGGTGGAACAAGCCACAGAAGAGCCAGGCGTCGAGGTCAAGAAGGCGGAAGAAGGATCCCTTACTGTCTTAGGAGAAAGACAGGTTCTCGACACCCAGCCGTTGCTTCGGCTGCAACGAGGTGGGACACATCAAACGGAATTGCCCTGAGCGCAAGGGCAAGGGCAAGAAGGCCCAGAAAAACAAGACTCCGCGAGCTCGGTCCACTCGCGTCGAGGTAGTCGATGGACCACGGTTGTCAAACCTCTTGGAGAAAGAGGGTAGGACCAGCAAGAAGGACTTTGGGCGTTGCTCAAAGTGCCAGAAGATCAACGCACACCCGGAGTACAAGTGCCCGGTGTACGAACAGTGCAGGAAGTGTGGGAAGTATGGTCCCTTCCTATTCCTGCGGCGCCATGAGTGTACCCCTGAAGATCGCGGGGCCTATGGCTGGTACGATGAAGATTGCGACTATGAAGACCCCAATGAAGATTGGCGGTACGACTAGTGTGGTGAATCGGGGCGACTTCACGCCTGAACGGGGGATTGTGTCATGAACGTACGATTTTATTTTCATTTTTCCATCACATGACCTTTCCTTTTACCCTATGCCCACACCCCTTTTCTATTTATGTCGCTTTCTTATTGTTCTGCTGCGCATGACCATGGGATGGCATGTGCTTTTACTTTACTGACTCGGTGTGCCTATTGTCATGGCACGTGACTCTTTATGACTAGAGGGCCTTATTGTCCTCTAGCTCATTGTTTGTCTGAGGTGACGCCATAGCTCGTCTATGACTCGCTATGACTTGGGACACTTATTGTTCCCTGTGACCCATTGTCCTAGTGACTCTATTGTCCTAGTGACGGCTATTGTAGTCGTGACTCTATTGTCCATAGATACTATAAGTACTAGCCAGTATGGGGCTGTAGGCCTCAGACTTGACTTCTTGTACCATTACGGTATATTGAACATAGCAGTCTTTGAACCCCTCCCCTCTGTCTGATCCGCTTAAAGGTCTTCTCTAAAGTCATCTGACTTGTGAGGTGATCTACTCGTCATCAGGAACTCTCTAAGTCCTCTTCGGACTTAGGACTCGTAACTCACATGTGACCCACCTTAGTGTTTTGTCAGCGGACTAGTGTTGACCTTTACCCACGTCGGGTGAACGTCCCTACCGTGACGTAACAGTGATCCTTCAATATATCCCCTCCATTTATGTAGGGCATATACAATTGCGAGCATCTCTCGCTCTTGCGCGGAATATCTTTGTTCCGTGGATGTCATTCGTCACGATTCAAACGCAATGGGCCATAAGTTCTTCTCCTTAAATTTGAATCGTTCTTTTTGCTCACCAGCCTCTTTCCCTCGTTCCAGTGCAGCAGACGCTTCGTTTGTCTGCTGTAGAACAGCTCCCAGACAATCGCCAGAAGCGTCCGTATCTATCACGAATAGTCGCTAAGGTGTGGGATGAATGAGTAAGTCAGCGGAGGTCAATGCTTCCTTGAGTTGTTTCATTGCTAACTCACAATCGCTATCCCACCGAATAGGCGTTCCTCGTCAAGGGTTCCCTTCCAGAAGTCGATATAAGGGGCTGGCAGTCTTAGCAAAGCCATGGATAAATCGCCGGTAGTATCCTGCGATATTCAAGAAGCCACGTACCTCCGAAATTGTGGTGCATGAGGGCCACTTCAAAATAGCTTCTACCTTTTCAGGATTTGGTCAGAGACCTTCGCCTGAAGCGATATGTCCCAGGTAAAGTATCGAAGGGCGGCCCCACTCACATTTTCTTTCATTCAGAATGAGGCCATGCTTCTGGAACTCGCGGACCACACTTAGTACGTGCTTTATGTGTTCTTCTTCTGTCTTCGAGAACACAACGACATCATCCAGATACACCATGGCGCAACGGTCGATGAAGTCCTTCAAAATATCGTTCATCATACACTGGAAAGTGGTGGGGGCGTTCGTCAGGCCAAAAGGCATTACACGGAACTGGAAATGACCATAACGACAGGTAAACGCTGTTTTCTCTTTTGCGTGTTCAGCTAATCTTACCTGCCAATACCCGCTTCATAGGTCCAGACATGTGAAGTACTTCGCGCCTGCAAGATTGCGATAGCATTTGTCGATTCGGGGTAAAGGGTACGCATTCGATTTAGTGACCTTATTTAGGGCTCGATAGTCAACGCAAATGCGCGACGTACCGTCTTTCTTCGGAACCGGGAGGAGGGGCGCCGACCATGGTGAGTCCGAAGGTTCAATCACGCCTTCGCTTTGTCCTCCTTCAATAAACTGCTTTATTGATTCGTGTTCCACTGGGGTTAGTGGGCGTCCATACTTTCGCACTGGTTTCGCGTCCCCCACGTCGATGTCATGTACCCATTTCCAAAGAGGTGGGAATCCGACTTTTTCTTTGAAGGCATCTGGTAAACTTTTCTTTACAATGTTTTTAACCTGCTCACTAAAATTTTTAGCGACGACCTCCTCATGGTGAAGGGCCTCAAAGTGACAAGGCCTCGGAGGCTTTGACCAAAAACGCCAGGCTAGTTTGGCAAAAAGGCTTGGTACGCGCGGTGTTACGATTTCTTGCCTTGCGACGTACTGCTAAGGGGACTTCTTACCATTTTCCCTGAAGTTGACGCCACGCGTCCCTCTATCCATGGATTCCTGTCTTTGCAACTCTTTCCCCTGCTTCACGTGACTTGTCTCTATTCCCGCACGCCTTGTACGTCATGACAGCTTTATCTTTGTTTTCTTTGTCATTGTTCCCCTTGACATCACCCTACACCCAGACCCCTCACATATCTGCCTTTATGGACAGTCCTCGCTTCTTTATCCTCGACTTCCTTCCACACCTGACGTCCCTTGTGATCCCCTTCTGATCTGATAGGCATTGCGCCTTTACTATACATTGATTGCTGCTTTCTATGATACGTTCTGCGATGACCCATGACTGAATACTATACGCCATGCATTGGCTGCCACTTGGTCCTCTGACCACCGTGCGTCACTGATAGTTGACCCAGACCCTAGTCTTATCTCTGACGCCACACGATACCTGTCGCGCCCATGTGTTCCTCATGGCGCCATCTGTTTACCTACTATGTTGCCCTGTTGTTGTCTCTTTGGGGCTTGTACTAGTATATAGGTTGTAGTCGGAACTGGCTTGTACAGCAGTTCTGACTTCTTGTGTAAATACCACATCAGTACTCACGAATCCGTCCTTGACTTGCCTTCGAGCTTAAGTCCCTTGCTCGCCTTTGTGCCTGAGCCTCGTCTTCCCTGACTAAGGTCGATAAAGCTTTCAAAGCTAGAACGACTCTTATTCATCACCGGACTGAGTCCTAACCCGACTCGCTCTACCAGAACCCCTGACAGTTGACTTGAAGTACACGTCGTACTTAACGCCCCTGTGGTGGCGTTACATTAAGTCAGAACTCTTCATCGTGGCTTCATCCAGCCGAAGCAGAACCAAGTTTAGCCCTGAGTATATCGAACTCCTTCATAGCGACGAACTCTCAGACAAAGTCAAAGGATCGGCTGTCTGGAGAGAAAGTCAAGAGTACTCGGGATACTACATCTTCGAACCAAAAGAAAACGTCTACAAGCCTATCCACTACTTGGAAGACAAACGACTTTGGGCTTTCATCGAGTATTCCAAAACTGAAGGACAGTGGTACACGTTCAGACCTGTACCCAACGACCTAGGAGTAGGACCATTTGCGCCAAAAGGAGTAGGGCTTGACACGGACCAACCAGACTCTCCCAGTATCCCAGTACCTGTAACCAATCTACCAGCGTCATCGTTCCCGATGTCACAAAGTCAAGCAAGCACCACCCTTACAGCAACAGGAGGAGGCGTCCCTGCATCAGGAGGAGGTGCGCCATCCGGAGGAGGAGTCCCCGTTTCCGGGGGAGGTCCACCGCCGGGAGGAGGAATCCCCGCTTCCGGGGGAGGTCCACCGCCTGGAGGAGGAGCCCCGGGCGGTGGCGGTGGCGGTGGCGGTGGCGGTGGCGGTGGCGGTGGCGGGGCGGTGGCGGTGGCGGTGGCGCTGCCCCTGCTCCGATCGCGCCCGCACCAGGAGGCCATGGACGATTGGGAGGAAACCCACCCCCTCAATTTGACGGCAATAGGGAACAAAGCAAAGCGTTCCTTAGAGCCTTCACATTGTACAGAGGAATGAACCCCAACGTGGACCAGTTAGCCATCCCTTATCAGAGAGCTATGACGTTCCTCTCTTACATTAGAGGACCGTTGGTAGACGATTGGGTCGACGAACAAGCGCAGTGGCTGGAAGGACAGATTAACAATGGAGTGCTCCACCATGAAAATAACTTGTGGGACACGATTCATACGCGCTTCATCCAGGCCTACACCGACACTGCTGAACAAACTAAAGCACGCAAAGCACTCCCAAGCCTCACAATGAAGGGAGAAGACATCGATTCGTACATCGCGCAGTTCCAGAACCTCGCCGGAAAGGCGGGGTATAATCTCGACGACCCCATCACACTTGATATGTTCCAAGACGGATTGCCGAACGCGTTAGTTATTAACGCTGTACGATTCCAACATCCTATTAACTGGGAACAGTGGAAAGACGCCGCAAGGCTGCAACAAGCCGAGTACCTTGTCCTCAAGGAGCGACTTGGGAAAGGAGGGAAGCCGCGAAGAAAGGGGACTCACTCGCGAGAACAATGGGTACAAGCCCTCGGCAAAACACGAGACCCCAACGCCATGGACGTTGGACGAGCTCGAGCCAATGTCACCATCACAGACGCTGACAAGCTCCAGCTTCAAAAGGATGGCAAATGTTTTAGGTGCCGTGAGAAGGGGCATATCGCGCGTAACTGTCCACAAAAGGGCGCGCGCGCGGCTTTATCCACAACCACCTCATCGACTCCCGCGACTACAAGTGTACCAACTCCCGCCGTCTCTTCTATCACCATACAGTCTAATCGCGTACTTTCGGTTGAAGAACAGGCGAATGCTCAGATCGCAGCGATGAAGGCACAGAGCCAGGAAGTGCGCGATCTGATGGTAGAAAAATTATTCGGAAGAGAGGATTTTCCCGACGCTTGAACCCGGCGGCCTGGGCTAGAGCACTCAATCTTAACGTGTACCATAGCAGATATCGATCAATGAGAGTCCCCGTCTTGTTCAAATCTGCGCACGCGACGGCCGAAAGACAAGTTTTGATAGACTCAGGAGCAACAGACAATTTTATCTGTTCAGCTTTACTCAAACGACTTCAGATCTCGACACGAACTGCCGCTAATTCCATCAGAATATGGAACGTAGACGGAACTCATAACCAAGATGGCGCCATCACACAATACGCTGACCTCGTGGTGCGAACCGGGAAGGAGGAAAAGACACTTCGTTTCCTGGTGACAAATTTAGGAAAAGACGAAGTGATCCTGGGATACCCATGGTTCACAGCGTTCGAACCTAAAATTAGGTGGGGGGATGCTACGCTTGATGAAGAATGGCAACCAGTCGTCATCACTAGCTTGCACTTGTCAGACGAAGCCACGCCTATGGAAGCTTCCATTCGGGCGTTGGAGACGTATGAACTTGACGAGGAGGCATGGGAACAGTTGATGGACGAGGAGCAAGAGCCCCATATTGCGTGGCTACGAAAAACCACTACGGCATCAGGAATTAGCGCAACGAGAAGCAATGAAAAAACCCCAGCGCACATTTGAAGACATGATACCCGAAGAATACCGACGACATGCCAAAGTATTCTCGGAAGAAGCCTCTAACCGCTTTCCCCCTGCGCGACCATGGGACCACGCTATCGATCTATTGCCAAACGCCCCAGCCACACTAGACTGTAAAGTCTATCCATTAACGCAGGACGAAGGGGTAGCACTCACCACCTTCCTTACCGAGCAACTAGAAAAAGGGTACATTCGAGCGTCAAAGTCACCCTACGCATCCTCCTTCTTCTTCATAAAAAAGAAGGACGGAAAGCTGCGGCCAGTCCAAGACTATCGACGTCTCAACGACATCACTGTATGAAACCAATACCCCCTTCCTCTAGTCCCAGAACTTATTGATCGAATACGGGGAGCGCGCCTATATTCAAAATTGGATATTCGCTGGGGGTACAACAACGTTAGTATTAAGGAAGGCGACGAATGGAAGGCGGCGTTCAAAACTAATCAAGGGCTTTTTGAACCCTTAGTTATGTACTTCGGACTCACCAATTCCCCATCGACATTCCAAGCAATGATGGACGACCTCTTTCAAACTCTGGTTCAAACAGGAGAGGTAATCGTCTATATGGACGATATCCTAATTGCTACCACCGACGATTTACCACATCATCGAGCCGTACTACACGAGGTGTTGAGGATCTGTGAAGAGCAGGACCTTTACGTCAAACCAGAGAAATGTGTATTTGAGGTGCGCCAAGTGGAATACCTGGGACTTATAATCGGACATGGAACCATTCGGATGGATCCAGTCAAAGTCCGAGGTATCCAAGAATGGCAACCGCCGAAGAACCTCAAGGAAGTACGAGCCTTTTTGGGCTTCTGTAATTTCTACCGAAGATTCATCCGAGGATTCTCCACAAAGGCACGGCCACTTCATGATCTAACAAAAAAGGAAATGGGGTGGCAATGGGGACAAAAACAACAAGACGCATTCGACGCCATCAAGCAATGTATCGGTGATGAACCGGTGCTTCTTTTTCCCGACTTGGAAAAGCCGTTCGAACTAGAAGTAGACGCATCAAATGTCGCGATAGGGGCCGTACTAAATCAAATAGGCCCGGACAAAAAACTACACCCGGTAGCGTTTCACTCTGAATCGCTAAGCCAAGCGGAGCGCAATTACGACATCTATGACCGAGAACTGCTGGCAATAGTGAAGGTGCTACGGGCTTGGAGAACGTACTTGGCGGGATCCCCTCACAAAATTATCATTCACACCGACCACGCCAATCTCCAATACTGGAAGGAGCCAAGGAAGATCAGTAGACGAGTCGCGCGCGAATTCCTGGAGTTATCAGAATATGATTTTATTTTAAAACATATCCCAGGATGCCGCAATAGTCGTGCGGACGCCTTATCCCGACGGCCTGATCATGGAACAGGGGAAGGAGACAATAACGATATTGTTGTCCTTCCCGCTGACCGATTCGCATGCGCAGTAGAGGTGTCTATGCACGATATGGACATCTGGACTCAAATCTCACAAAACCTCGACGAGAAAGACGTTCTGCGTTGGGTAGAACCGTACAATTTGAAGAAGTTGAATGGCTTATGGTGGAAAGGAGAGGCCCTTGTCGTTGTCGGGGACAACGACCTTAAGCGGTGTACGTGCTCGAAAGCGCGTGCGTGAATAAGAGTGGGCAGAGGGTGGATGAGAGGACAGGGGTTAGAGAGTGTTGCCAAGCACTAGCCGAGACGCGCGAGACTTCGGTCGAGGCAGACTTCAAGCGAAAACGCGGGGGGTCGACAATGCTTTAATGGCCAAGGAAAGTGAAAAGGGTAAGGTGAGGGAGATAAAAGGGGCAGAAGAGAGTGTTCGCCGAGCGAAAGCAAAAGCGCGCTTAGTCGAGAAAGGGGGAAGGGAGGAAACGTCGAGTCCGAGAGGGAGCTCTTTCCGAAAGCTTTGCAATCGTTATTGGTAACGAGTCACAAGCGAAGCACTAGAGAAAAAGGGGGAAAAGGATTAGCAAGTCGAAAAGGGAAGAGCGTCGGTCTTGAAGAAGCCGAGAGAAACAACGCGTGAAGTCAGCAACAAGTCGAGTGTCTTCGATTTAGACCGGACTCGAGAGTTGTTGAAGTCACACGAGAACGAACGAGAGCGAGAACGGGGGAAATCGACTCCTGCATTAAGACGCGAATCCGAAACCTTTATACATGCGGGCTGTACCTAAGGTCGAACACGAAGTAGAACGACTAAGTCGCGAGTTTGTGAGGGAGTAAGGTCGAAGTGGGGAAAAGTAGACGAAAAGTCCATGAGGGAAGGAGAGTCGACGAATGGGACACGAGGTAGACGCTAGGTACGAAACACGAGTCGTAGGTAAAATGGGGGAGTCGGTGATCGTAGTCGCTTAGCCGAACGACAGCGCCGATGGGGTTGACGACGCGCACTACCAGTACAAAGAAAGGTTAGAAAGGAGTAAGTAAAATTTAGAGAAATGAATGGCGCGCCTGTGTCCTAGACAGAGAGCGCGTACTAAGACTATCCGGCAATAGACTGAAACTTGAAAGGCGACGACGTCAAGTCGATCGGCCTATGGTAGAGATAGCAATGAAGAGATGGTGTCGAAATGGGGGATAAACGAGTGGTGGATGGAGACGACATCGCCGTCTTGAGGTCGCCGTTGTCGTAACTGGAGGACTTCAGAGCGACGTTTGCCGATACTGGCAATGGCGTCCGACGAGGGCGGGAGAGACGGGGATCAAACGAGAGGCAAGGAACGTCGGTTTCGAGGTGGGGAAAGGAATGAAGATGGCGTTGATGTGAGGCGAGATGGGGCATGAAAAGGAACAGGTGAGTTGGTGGCGATGTCCGAGATAGAGAGTAACGCGTGACGGTTCCGAGGTGGCTGAAACGGGCGGAAATGGCCGATTCCGTGGCTAAGGGCCGAGTTACCCTTACAGCGGGGGGTAATCACCTTTTTCCACGACACTCCTAGCATGGGACACCCGGGAATTGCCAACACTTATGAACTATTACGGCGAGACTACTGGTGGCCCAGCATGCGGAAAGATGTAGAGGAGTACGTCAAAGGATGCGCAACGTGTCAAGCCAACAAAATAAATCCTCATCGACAAAAGCCGCATTTATTCCCTATAACCACAGACCCAGACGCGGAACCCTTTGAAGTCGTCTCTATGGACTTTATCACAAAACTACCCCCGTCAAAGGGGTACGACTCCATCCTTACCATCACCGACCATGATTGTTCAAAGGCAGCGATCTTTATACCCTGCAACGAGTCGATATCTGCGGAGGGAGTGGCGCAGCTATACCTCCAACATGTCTATCCCCACTATGGCATCCCGCGGAAGCTCATCACGGACCGGGATCCTCGGTTCACATCAGCCTTTATGAAGGGACTGTGTGCGACCCTGGGTATCCGTCAAAATATTTCATCGGCCTATCACCCTCAAACGGATGGCCAGTCAGAATGAACAAACCAATGGCTCGAACAGTATCTTCGCCACTGGAGCAACGTACAACAGGACAATTGGGCGGAGGCATTGCCCGTGGCACAATTCGCTCATAATTCATGGCCAAACGCAACTACGAAGCACTCCCCGTTTTCCCTCATCATGGGTTGGGAACCGCGAACGACGTGGACCCCAAAACCCACGACATCCCCATCAGTAGATCAACGTCTGGAAGAAATGGTCATCAGACGGCAGCACGCGCAAGATTGTATCAAACACGCGCAACAACTGATGGTGAATAGAGGAAGAACCCGCTTTATCCCCTATCAAGAAGGCGCTCAAGTATGGCTAGAAGGGACGAATCTTCGGACCTTTTACCCTACCGCAAAGTTAGCACCAAAAAGATATGGTCCGTTCCGAATCAAGAAGGTCTTATCAGAAGTTTCCTATGAGCTGGAGTTGCCGAAGGCTTGGAAGATTCACCCCGTGTTTCACGCAAACCTTCTTACGCCATATAAGGAGACGGAACTACATGGGGAAAACTTCGCGCGACCTCCACCTGACCTTATCGAAGGAGAAGAGGAATTCGAGGTGGAGCGCATCCTACAATCAAGGTTGTATGGCCGAGGGCGCAAACTTCAATTCCTAGTTCAGTGGAAGGGTTTTCCCATGAGTGACAGTTCGTGGGAACCCTTGGAAAATGTACGACACTCAGCTGACCTTATCGCCGACTTCTATCGGCAACATCCTACCGCCGAAGGGGCTGGACGAAAGATATAAACAGGGAGACCACCAACGAAGATACGCATGATGATAGCTTCACCCTCTATCATAGCTACTCCCATCTCCACCATCGCGAACTTTGCTCTCTACCTTTTGGATAAAGGACTTTCCACTCATTCACTTATCACGATGATCCCTCCTTGCTACTGGACGAAAGTACGACCCACAGAACAGAAGAAGCTCTTTGAGACCAAGAGAGATGTCGTCTTTAGCCTGGACTATTCCCCATCGCCTTCATCGTCCTCATCCACCCCTATATCTGTCATGTCTCCTCTCGACGTCCTCGAACTTGAATCCGCCATTCTATCCCTCTTCATTACCACCGCCATCGACACTCTCACCACCGCCAGCGATCACCGCAAGCATCGCCATTTGGATCCACAAGTGGTCGTCCCCACCAAAGCCCCCTCTGTCTGCAACACCCCATCTGATAACGACGATCCATGGGCATCGCCGCCTCGGATTAAGAATCAGAAGAAGCCATATCGGAAGATATGGGGCTATGGTGCAAAGGACGAGTACGTTTTCACTTGGATCACTTGGGATGGACGTTGGTTGTGTGAAGAACCCACTGAGGAGGAGGAGAAGTACCTGCGCGCCGCCTGGAAGAAGTCCGGTCCCCCTGTCCCAGTCGATCGCGTTGACTGATGGTCTGCCATGCTAGGGGCTAGCATGGGTCAGATGGGGGGGTAATGTTACGATTTCTTGCCTTGCGACGTACTGCTAAGGGGACTTCTTACCATTTTCCCTGAAGTTGACGCCACGCGTCCCTCTATCCATGGATTCCTGTCTTTGCAACTCTTTCCCCTGCTTCACGTGACTTGTCTCTATTCCCGCATGCCTTGTACGTCATGGACAGCTTTATCTTTGTTTTCTTTGTCATTGTTCCCCTTGACATCACCCTACACCCAGACCCCTCACATATCTGCCTTTATGGACAGTCTCGCTTCTTTATCCTCGACTTCCTTCCACACCTGACGTCCCTTGTGATCCCCTTCTGATCTGATAGGCATTGCGCCTTTACTATACATTGATTGCTGCTTTCTATGATACGTTCTGCGATGACCCATGACTGAATACGATACACCATGCATTGGCTGCCACTTGGTCCTCTGACCACCGTGCGTCACTGATAGTTGACCCAGACCCTAGTCTTATCTCTGACGCCACACGATACCTGTCGCGCCCATGTGTTCCTCATGGCGCCATCTGTTTACCTACTATGTTGCCCTGTTGTTGTCTCTTTGGGGCTTGTACTAGTATATAGGTTGTAGTCAAACTGGCTTGTACAGCAGTTCTGACTTCTTGTGTAAATACCACATCAGTACTCACGAATCCGTCCTTGACTTGCCTTCGAGCTTAAGTCCCTTGCTCGCCTTTGTGCTTGAGCCTCGTCTTCCCTGACTAAGGTCGATAAAGCTTTCAAAGCTAGAACGACTCTTATTCATCACCGGACTGAGTCCTAACCCGACTCGCTCTACCAGAACCCCTGACAGTTGACTTGAAGTACACGTCGTACTTAACGCCCCTGTGGTGGCGTTACACGTGGCCTATTTTTGACGAACTTTGGCTCAATAACGAAGCGCTTTTGTTCATCAGGATGTAACAACTCGTACACATCCCTATCCCATTTCGGGGTAGCATGGTGCCATTTCAACCAAGCGCGACCTAACAAGAGGTCGTACCGGAACTGGGTGGAGTTTTCAAGGACATAGGCATAACACTGCGTAAGCATGCCTCCAATTTTGAGCGTGAATGCCGCAAATGCTGATGTTGTCATACTTCCAGCTCCCACTATCTCTCGGACGGTAATCGGGAAGACTTGTGCTTGCGCCTCATGTGCTTTTGAAGAGGTGAGATAGTTCGATTTGGCTCTGGTGTCCAGGATAGTATTGACGGGTACGAATGCAGGCTTCTTCGTAGGCAAAGTGACCTTAGGGGGTCCTATTGCCATGTTGTATACTGGCAGACTGGACTGTGGTACCGCGTACATTTCTAAGGGATTTTCTTTTGTCCCTTCAGGAGCTGTCTCATTGGGCGTTAGCAGGTTTAGAGTGGTTAGACGGGGATCCACCGTGTCTTCGAACACCGGTGAGACGGGTCGCCATTCAGCTTCCTTTTTACAGGCTTCATAGTTAGCCTCGAAAGTGGGCTGCCAGCGACAGTCTTCACAGTTGCACGCAAACAGATATTCGTTTGTCCCTGTGAGCGCCTTCTTTTCTTCCATCAGATTCGCCTCATTCACTAAATATTGTAGCTCCAGATCTGGTTGGGTCGGGTCATATTCCTCCGGCACATACTCTTGAAAGGGCTCTTCATCGGGCCTGCTCTCTTCCGGTGCGTATTCTTCCTCCACTTCTTCTTCTTCTTCAGGCTCCTCAAACAAATGAAGCGGCTTTGTAGTGGTCCGGGATTGTATCTCCGCTGACCTTCCTCCACTTTCTTGTGCAGATCGACACAAAGGCTTGCGACAATTGCGAGCAAAGTGGCCCGTTCCATTGCAGTTATAGCATCGCGCAGTGGTGGGCGGACGCCGTGGATCTCTGCTCATTTGCATAGCGTCTAGATCCATCGGTTCCGGCTGGTTTGACGACGGGGCGACTGGTGGGAGATAGGGTACCGTTGTGGGGTTAAACTGGGTCACAGGTGAGGGTAATCCCTTATGTTTCCGAGCAAGTTTTGATGACCCTAGACGCGCATTCATTCGTCCTAGAGCTACCTTTTGTAGGCTATCCCACTGTCGCGCAGCTGAATAGTAGACCATCATGTCTTCATCTGGCCGAGACTTAAGCTGCATAGACAGTTCTTGAGGTAGTCGCTGCGTGAACCGATACTTGCAATCACCAATGGTCATGTCGCATGCAGGAATTTGGACTTCAATCTCCTGGAACCTTCGAGCATACTCAGTGATTCCTCCTTGACAGGTGAGGTTGTCTAAGCGCGAGCGCAACTCGTCGGTCTGAGCTGGATGAGCCCAGTGATCTAACATAGCTTTCTTTAGATCATCCCAGGGGGGTGCGCAGTTACGATTCGCCAGCTTCTTAGCATGATACCAAGTAAGAGCCATATCCCTAAAGACCTGTGCAGCATAAGGGGTCCAGTCGCCCTTCAGGACTTGTCCCACCGAAAGCGCGTCCTTAGCAAGGCTTATCCAAGCAGTGACATTATCATTGGGCTTCCCAGCGAAGGGTTGTATTTGCATTCGTGGTAGGTTAGGGCGGCTGGTCGAACCGAGAGGCGGCGCAGTCGCCGGGGCATTTATGGTTAGTTGAGTTTGGGAGAACGCAGACTGTATTGCTTTCTGAAAGTCCTGAGATGTAACTATATTGCTTTCCACAACTCTGAACCTCTGCTCAAAGCCGTGAAAGATGGCTTCCATAGCCTGGCACACCTCAGGCGTTAGCCCTCCTCGAAGGGCAGTTACCGGGTTCCCGCCCAAAACTCCCGCTGGTCCCACGGGCATCTCAGTATCCGCATCCATTAATTCGTTGGCGCACTGTATACCGTGGGCCTATTATTGGAGGTTGCGCAACCTAAGTCAAGTGGCGCAATATCCGGCGTGCGTAAATCGGCTGACCAAAATTGATACGGACTGTGAGAAGAACGGAACCTTACTAATACTTATGACCAGTTTTAGTAAGAGTATATGTGTCATGGACTATATCATCAGTCAGCATCGGAATCACATGTCTTTATAGACTGTGAGGTAGTTTAGCTATTCGTTGTACGGATTGGAGAGGAGCTTTAAAGCTGCCTCGATATATGTATATAAGTCGTCGTATTAAGACCAAGGCTCTCCAGCTTGGTCTTCTTCAATTTCACTTCCGACTTGTATTCCTCCTCTCACAGTAGGAAGACTATTGCTCTTCATCTTTATCTCTCTATCGACGAACTAGCACAAGGACGTGAGATATCGTCTTGTTGCTTTGAGTTGTATACTTTGCTAAGTTACATACTCATTGGTGTCGTGTCGCCTCTAAATTGCCTAAGTCAGGCATACGCCGTGAAAGCGTAACATTAAGACCAAGCTCACAACCGTGGCGACTTTTCCGACAACCGCAGAGCGTTGGGTTAATTTCCAACCATACTTCATAGAACGAAGGGGAGCAAGGAACGTACCCACCAGATATCTCAAAGCTGCAAGGTGAAGGACAAACGTAGGACCTGAAGGATATTACGTGGATACTTCAAGACCAAATAGGTGGTGCCCAGTCGAATTCAACTTTGAAGCAATTTGCTGGACTCGCATTAGAGAAAACCCGAGGGGTAATAACTGGGAAGTAGTTGCACCGGCTGAGGGCAATCTACATTGTGATATTCACATGAACGAAGTAGTGATTCGATCAGAGTGGGGACCTATCGACGGTGCACCTGAAGAAACGCACTCTGCTAACTCACGAACGCCGGCTCCAAGTGAAGCTAGTCAAGAGACTGAAGAATCAGGAGAAGAAGCTAACGAAGATGAGGAACAGGAAGAGGCCATTGAACAGATTGCGGAACTCACTAATCAAATTCAGATAGTGGAAGAACCCAAAAGAATTCAAGTAATGGCCACTGAAACTATGCAGGAACCCGTGAGAGAACGGATCGAAGAACCAAACGAGCAAATGTTCATCAATCCAGAAACTGGACACGTGATGACAGCAGATGATATTGCATTGTATCGAGCAATCGGATCTGATTGCCCTGACCCTCCTTCGGGAGGAGGGGGAGGAGGACCCCCTGGGGGAGGAAGAAGACCTCCCAATGGAGGAGGCAGATTCCCAGGAGGCAGATTCCTAGGAGGCGGATTCCCAGGAGGCGGATTTCCAGGAGGACTCCCAGGAGGGGGGCCTCCAGGTGGGGGACCGCCAGGTGGAGGAATGCCACCTGCAGGAGCACCCGGTCACCAATCGGACAAATTCATTGGAAATGCACCGCAAATATTTACCGGAGACCGACTCAAAGCGGATGAATTCATAACCCAATGGTCATTATACTGGGGAGTGAACAATAATAACCCCATTATGACCAATGCTTACCGACGATCAATGCTGTTTCTCACATACATTTAAGGGAAAGCAGTAAACAAGTGGGTCATGAACATGAGCCAATGGCTCAATCGGCAAGTAACTGGTGGAGTACCGGAACAAACGCCGGATCTATGGGTCGAAACAGAAAGAGCATTCAGAAGAAGATTTGCAAATACCCTCGAAAGGGAACAGGCACAAGGAATGCTGAAACGAGGCCTAAAAATGAAGGACGGGGATCTTGATACATATATCACGGAGTTTGAAATGCTGGCACGACAAGCGGGATACCGGTTAAGTTCCATTCAAACTATTGATTTGTTCACCGATGGACTACCACGACCCCTATTTGAAAAGGTATTCCAAATGGATGACCCACAAACATTTGAAGAATGGAAGGATGCGGTCAGACACCGACAACAACAATACATCCACATGAGGGCAAAGTTGGATGCCCATAAAGGTCAGATTCCGAAACCACGTGGATTTACGACCAGAGGAACCATGCCTGGAAATCTTCCCAATCCAAATGCGATGGATACGTCAGCTGATAGAAGTCGAGCGCGGTTGGCTGGATCAGAAGAAATCGATTACACACAGCCACCTTACTCCCCGCCCAATCGAGGAAGAGGTCGAGGAGGAAGACCAAATGGAAGGGACATTACGTGTTACAATTATGGAAAGAAAGGACACATTAGCCACAATTGTTATCAAGCACGAGAGCAAGGTCAAAATAGTCAAGGCCGATCCATGGATACCGAACCTGTGACTATACAAAACACAACATCTGGAATGACGGAAGAGGAACAAGCCCAATATTGGATGGGACAAGTAGCTGAATTAGGAGACGGAGTCAAGGATCAGATTCTAAAGGATCTGTGGACAAAGGAGGGTTTTCAGGACGCCTGAACCCATCGGCCTGGGTAAGGGCGGTCAATTGTAATTCTGTGATTATCACATGCTATCGATCTATGCAAATTTCAGTTTCAATAAGAACAAATTACTCAAAGGCTGACATCAGAGTCCTAGTAGACTCAGGAGCAACCGACAATTTCATTAAACCCTCATTTGCTAAACGAATGGGGTTAGGAATGAAAAGGTTAGAAAGACCCCGCAAGATATGGAACATTGATAATACGGAAAACAAAGCGGGGCGTATTACTCATTGCGTGGATCTCGATGTGCAAACTAAAGGGATTCACAAGGAAATGTGATTCCTAGTAACCAATACAGGACAAGAAGAGATGGTGCTAGGATATCCATGGCTAGCCCAATATGAACCAAAAGTCAGTTGGAGGCACGCTACTATTCACGAGGATGCCCTTCCTGTAATACTCCGATCCATTAACCCAAA
>WTXK01000766.1:0-19982 GCA_025769895.1 Lactarius psammicola
ATGGAACAACTCGCATGGCGGTACCCCGCGGAACCCGTCGAGCGCGCAGCACTTAGGTTCTGCGAGGCTCTCGCGCGCTGGCGGGGAAAGCCCGAGCTCGAGACGGTGCGTCCTCACCACCTTCCGACAGCCCTATCTCCTTCCCTCCCTCCCTCCACTCTCGCCCTATCTCTAGTCCTAAACGCACATATACAGTACAAGAAGCGCCCGTCGACGCTGGACCACCCACGCATACCGACGATGCCCGAAGGTGGCATCGCGGGTGGCGCAAACGCCGGCGTGCGCCGGGCGATAGGGCGGTATTTCGTTATCCCCCGCGCTACGGCGGCGACATCGACGACAGCTGTCGTGGCCACCTCTCCTTCCAATTCCGATAGCCCAGCAGCTGTCCCGGTCAGTGATGGGGCCGGAGACGGGCGAACGGTGGTGGGGCGCAAGCGTTCTCACTCGAGTTCGGGGGTGACGACGGCGGCACCATTGAGTGGGAGTAGTGCAGGAAATCGGTGGAGGGAGCGAAGGGGGTACGTCTGATGCTTTCTTAAATCTTTCTACCCCCCCAGCCGTTTGTTGTTTGTTTGTGTCTTTGATGGATCCATCTCGGAGACGGTTCTTTCAGGAGTCTTTGCTGTATTAAAATGCCCCACATCATCTTGTCAACGTGCTTTTTCTTTTTCCTTTTAATTTCGTTCCGATTTTTTTTTTTTTTCAAAAGAAGATGTGTGTGTACAGTAGTAATGGTAGTCGCAGTATTATGAATGTAGCCCGCACCCCTCGTTCCGTGTCTTTTATCGACTTCCTACTTTTAGAGTTGCCAAGTGCCTAGCTATTCGGGCACACCGTTTGTTTCCTCACACCACTTCCTGCCCCATCTGGCATTGAACTGCGCCCGCAATCAGCCCACTGGCTCGCAAACCCGCCTTGATTAATATACATACTGTAATGGTATAGGATGGGATCTCACCTGTCCGACAGATACGTACTGTAAGTGATAATTGGTCAATTCCCTGGGCCTCACTTAGGATCGCACTGCGGTCCCAGGCACTGTTATTCTGTGGTACAGTACACTACTCTACCAGCGCGCGCGCCATCAAGCTGGTCCTTTCTTAGGAAACCCTTTCTTGGATTGGATTTTTTTTGAATTAGTCGGACCCCTGGGCGGGTCCTGGAAGTTAGTTTGATAGATATATTGATTGAAAAGGTCCCACGGGGCCCGAGGTGCGCGTCCTCCTCTCAGCGTGCAAGGTGAGAAAGGCGACATGGCTCATCTTTCGCTGCGCTCTCGGGGTGGTCCTGGATAAAAAAAATAAAAAATACGCACCTCATTGTCAACTTGAAGTGTCTCGTCGCATGTAAACGATACTACAGCGCTACGTGTGCCCCTGGCCCCACCTCTACTACGGGTCCTGGCAGAGGATAAGCACCTTAGCCTAGGGCGAAAGTCGCACGCTCGCGCGCCTGGCCGTTCGTTTTTGGGAACGAATCAGTCGGGCTGAAGAAGGAAGAACGCATAAAAATAACTCATTAGCTCGGCCGCCTGTGATCAGGCATCTGCGGTGGTTCCATTCCCCTGTTTTCTGGTCCGTCCTATCATAGAACCCTGCTGAATCCACTCTGATGTGCCGGGCTGGTCGCCCGACCCACTGAAAGTTACTTCTTCTCTGCTTTTCTGGGTTGGCCTGGAGGCATTGGCAGCCTCAAACTCGTCGATGCTGATCCACATCCTGAGCCTGAAATTGTCCCCGGGCCGGCCGGGTCACTCTGATATCTAGCTACAGTAGCTGGGTGCAATCCCGCCAGAGTAGTTACGCGTGGCGGGGACGACGAGGAATGACAACGGTGTACCTCGGGCTTCTTGTGACTTTTCTGCATCTGGCAGAACTCGGATAACACATTTTGGAGTGGTCCTGTTCGGACACCCGCATGGGGGTGGTGTACGCGCTGGTCGTTCGCAGTATCAGACCAAGGCGATCGAAGACTGAGTGAACTTGAACGCCCCCATCTTCGCTCGATCAAAAGCTATGATCGGCCCTGAAAGACGTGTGCGTCTCGCTGGGGGGAATATCTAGGTCTCTTGAGAGAGTAGTAGGTCGTTTGCCCCTGTATAAAGGTATAAGTTTACGGCGAGTGGCACTGCGCATCGACGTAGCATTTAATACTTGAATTGCGCTTTATATGGGTGGAGCGATGTGGTCATCATTATACAGTGGCGCTACGAGTTTGTACTGTATGAGGAAGCGGGTGGACTTCCGGCGCGCGGGTCATCATATCGTCAAGCAGGGCGCCTAACTGAAAACAGATTGAGAACAAAATGCTCAAATCCACTGGCACCGGGCAGCTGGTAGCTTGGATGGTAGACCGGCGGTGGTTAACTTGAAGTAAACGCGGATGGGCAGCCTCCGTGAGAGGAAGAGAGGATATACGACTGGAGTTAGGCTTTTCAAAGATCTGAACAAAGTTTGAAGCTTGAAGCTCCAAGTTTTGAGGTGACCGGTCTCAACACTAGACATGGTTGCGGCCTACCGTGATGACACGCAGCCCGTCCCATACAACAATTAGGCCACGACTGTGACCTACAAGTATGCGGCGGCGACGCGAGTGCCTGATAGCTGGTGGAGCTTGTTCTGCTCCACTGCTCAGTGGCTACTCTGCCCGCCACGGTGCACGCATATAGTTCACGGTTTGGGGAGTCCAGCCCACTGGTTCAGCCCTTCACCGGCTTCACCGACTACGGTCTCCACTGGCATTCACATCCCGCTGCCTGAGAAAGCCGTCTTCCGTGCCTGAAGGACAAGGTGACTCACTGGCTCCACCTGCTGCATCAGGAAAATGGGATGTTACTAGAGAGCACTAGCCAAGACTGGGAGCACTGGGAACACCCAATTTTAGTCGGCGCTAGTTGCCCCTAGTAACGACGGGTCAGGTCCATTTTGCAGATGTGCAGTCCCTGAGAAACACACTTGAAGTCCTGGAAGAAAAGAAAGAAAAGGCGTGGTTGCCCTAGCAGGCGGTACAGTAGGCGCTTGCCCATTGGCTCCTCCGTCATCCGAGTCTGAGTCTAAACCCAGTAAACCAGGGCACCAGGGAATGACCGATGCATTGTGCAATTTTTACAAGCGTCCATGAGACCTAATCGCTATACGCTACACAAGCGAGGACTCCTCTTTTTTTTTTCTTATGGTTGGTACACAATTCTATCCCATCCTAAACCAACCCTAAATAATTCCGATCAAATGTAGGATAGGAAAATGTAGGTTTAGGCTTATGGGAAGTCACCCAGTGGCTCCAACCGAGTTCTCAGGGCATCGATTGGAGGTCGCCATCTGGAGTTCATACTGCAAACCATCGCGCGTTTTTCCGGTTCTCCATTCAGAAGTCCCCGAAACGCTTGAAAGGGATACAGTATAAAGAGTACCTAGGTCGAAACATTAAGTTATCATAAAGCTCAGGCCCCTTTAGTATGGGAAAGGAAGCAAGGCGAGATGAATCTAATTCAAGTTGTTGTGGCTTCGGCTTTAGGCCGAGGACTATCAACGCAAAACCAACTGTCTGACACGGTCAGGTTTCCAGGAAACCAGGGGGGACGGGAGGGTCTGAATCTGGGCGCTTTTGAGGACTCGGCCGCCAAAGAGGTAGATAAGATAGCGCCCGGGCTGGGTCTATTCCTGGCGAGCGCGACTGAAATAGGACGCAACCGAGATGACGTGACGGGTGTTCTTTCTTCGAAGCCACGTCCGTAGGGGGTGGGTCGGTTTCTTTCCCTGGCTCTCCATACTCCCCGGTCAAAAATTGGCGGGCGAATGAGGGGCGGCGTTGAGTGTGTCATTCGTAGGACAAAGCCTCATAAGCATCCTGACAAGAATGGTGTTTCTGGAACGCGACTGACTGTAGATTACTCGTCTTTCGCGGATTGCGCTGCGTCTTGCTCTAGGTTATCTGGGTTGAATGGGCTCTCAGGTTCATTGAAGGCTTCGAAAACTGTATCTCGAATTTGGTTGGACATCATCTGATGCATCGACATCTCCAAGCAACCCCGGCGGCTCGCTGTCATGCTCGCTTCTATATCTGCCCTCCAAGCTCAGTTCCCACACAGCCGAAATACACCATAAAAAAAGCTCTCACACCGTTCTAGTCTTTACTCAAAGCCTTGGGCCTTCTCCTCAACCTAACGAACTCATTATATCCTAGACCTCATCTCGGTGACTTCCTGTATTCATGCGCTACCATTGTATCTCTGTACTCTCCATCATTGCCGCTCTTCCTCTTGGCGGCCTTGCCAACTTGAAGTCCCTGTCACCACCTTGGAACGACATGCACATCAAGCACTCCTGGAATGCCGTCCCGAAGAACTGGGAGAGCCTGGGCCCCCCGCCTTCCGACATCACAATCGACCTTTACGTTGCGCTCAGACCCCGCCGTAAGAACGCCCTGATTGATGCGCTCTACGAGGTCAGCAGCCCCGAGCATCCAAAGCACGTCCTCCATCATTCCCTCTCTCATGCACGTACTCACATGTGCCGCTGCTCTGGTGCAGATATCGTGCACACCTGTCTAAGGAGCAGGTCGCTGATCTGGTAGCGCCACACCCAAAGACGCTCGAGCTCGTGAATTCCTGGCTCGAACATCACGGCGTACCCTCCTCGACCGTCTCCATGACACACGGCGGCAATACACTGAAGCTCAAAGGCGTGTCCGTGGCCCAAGCTAACGCTCTTCTCGGCGCGTCATACCAGCTCTACAGGCACGTCGAGAGGAGTGAGACCATTGTCCGCACTGTCGGCTATGCGCTTCCCGCCCCGCTGCACTGGCACGTGCTGACTGTGGCGCCAACGACGACCTTTGTCTCCCCCGGCCCGCCCAAGCAGTGGCAAAAACCACGGAATCCCCCTAGCGGGGCAGCAGCGGGGCAGGCCAAGTCTGGATCGGGAGAACCCGCAACGATGCTGTCGAGCCGCTACAAAATTGATTACGTCACGCCCTCGTTCCTGCACTCGCTGTACCAAACGTTCGCCTATACACCCGCCGCGACGGACCAGAATAAGCTCGCGGTTGTCGGATATTTAGGGGATTATCCGAGCCCGACAGACTTGACGGCGTTCATGCGCGAATACCGCTTCGACGCGATGGACGCAACCTTCACCGTCGTACCGGTCAATGATGGGGAGTACGACCCAACCAACCCACACCCAGAGGCGAACCTCGACATTCAGTACGCTATAGCCATGGCATATCCGACCCAGCAAATCTTCTACAGCACCGGCCGAGGGCCGGAGGGCACAGACGATATTTATCTCTCCTGGCTCGAATACATCGTCGATTTGCCGAGCATCCCTCAGACGATTAGTACCTCTTACGACCACGACGAGGACCTCTTCTCGGAGGGATATGCAGTATATGTGTGCGACATATTCGCGCAGCTTGGTGCGCGTGGTGTCAGCCTCCTCTTTTCAACTGGCGACTTTGGTGTTGGCGAAGGGGACTGCCGGAAAGAGGACGGCAATGTCCGGTTCACCCCCCACTTCCCTGCGACCTGTATGTGTGGGATTTTTCTCCGATTGGGAGTAGTACACGAGTGCGGGTCTAGGATGCTCACCACATCGCCACGCTTTTGCAGGTCCCTATGTCACCGCTGTCGGTGGAACGACGGACTACGAGCGGGAGATCGCAGCGGCTCTCTCCGGCGGCGGTTTCTCGGACTACTTTGAGCGCCCGGACTACCAGGATCGTGTCGTGCCCACCTTCCTTCAGGACCTCGGCAACAAGTATTCAGGCCTATACAAGTGCGTTCGTTTCCGTCACCAGATCTACCGTATTCGTACCTATTTTGGTACAGTGCTTCCAGCCGTGGCATCCCCGACATCGCCGCCCAGGCTAGAAGCTTCCGGATCGTCCAAAATGGACAACAGCTAGTGGTGAGCGGCACAAGCGGCTCGACGCCTGTGTGTGTCTCCCCCCTCGCTCCTCTCTGGGTCGTCCGTTCTTGAGCACCCAACTGACCGCCAATTTACAGGTTGTGGCGGGCATAATCTCGTTGCTTAATGACTTCCTGCTTTCGACAGGCCAGAAGCCGCTCGGCTTCCTCAACCCCATGCTGTACGGAAAGGGCAAAAAAGCTCTCAAAGACGTCATTAATGGCGAGAATCCGGGCTGCGGCACCGATGGATTCTCTGCCATCGAAGGATGGGATCCCGTGGGTTTATTCAACCAGACTTGTTGCTTTCTTCACTTTCGACATTGGATGATCCTGGACTTCGTAGGTCACGGGTCTCGGGACGCCTTCCCTCGTCGAGCTGCTGGAGATATATAAGGTTATCCCCACGAGCAGTGCCACGACTACTCAGTCCCAAACCCAAACGGGGGCCACTCAAGAGACGAAGGGGGCGGCGACGACGTAGTAACGTGAAACGCAGGTCAAGCGCAAAACGAATACCCCTAACGCTCCAAACCTGCAAATGTGTATAACCCACCCCATGGTGTCATACGCCCCACCAACCTCAATCCTTGATGAGGAGCTATGCCACTCCCCTTGTGGGGGACTTGAGATGAAAGGACAGGCCAGTCAATGTAGAATTAAGGGATGGCTGATTACTGTAATGTGAAGTCCCACATGGGGTACTTTGCCCCCCGGGCGCACGGAGACGAACTTTTTTTTTTTTTTAAAAATTTAGTGCCAGTGGTCGAGCAGCAGAACACCCATTTCAAACCCAAAAAAACAAACTTCTCGAGGGGATGGCGCCAGACATAAAGGCCAGTTACGCGCTGACCAACTCAATGTTGAGGTCCGAGTCGAAACTGGCGTCGGATGCGTCACATGTGAGCACAATAATATTGCTGGGCTGGCGATTGACGGAGCAAGGTATGTGCGCATCAGGGCTAAATTCAATCGAGTACGTGCAGCGTGTGTTCTCCGTGAGGTTGTCGTAAGCCCACAACGTGGAGCTGTAAACTACGTTCTCGACTCTCGAGGATACTGCAAAAGCGGATAGCATTGTAAATCTCGGGCTCTTTGGCTGCGGAGAGGTTAATGGCAATGGCGTAGCACCTGCCTTCGATGTTGAAGACACCAGTGTCAGACCAGACATGCTTCGTTATCACCAATGAGAAGACGCCGTGGGTCCTTGCGTGGGTCAGTACTAAGGGTCATATTTCCGGCTCCCGATAAGGTGAAGGAGAGTGTCACATCGCCCTTAGCAATGCAGACAGAGTTTTCCGAACTTGACAAACTAGAGATAATGCCGCGTAGAATGACATCATGTCAATGTCCGATAGAGAAACACAATGAGCGAGCGCTTATCATGACGGAGAAAATGCCCTTCATTTCGCCCGCATATTCCGTGCCAAGGATCACCACTTTCCATACGCCTAAAGTTGATCTCCACAGAGGCCGTGCTGCCCATACCATTGGTTAAACGGCTGACTGGTGGACTAGCCAGCGTCGTAGATGATAAAGCCGGGCTCGCCACTGGCAAACTCCGACAGTTCTTTCTCGGTCGGGCGGACCAACATCATATTGTTCTAGGAAATGTCTTTAAGAAAAATACGGCTAATTGAGGGAAAGACGAGGTACCATGAATAGGGCGTGATATGCTCTTGCGCATATCACACGGACCTTGACCTGGTATTTGGGGCGATGTACCGTACTTATGTTTTACAAAGATCTACATCAAATTTGATGTCCAATTTTTAGGGACATAGAAAGGTGCCGGAAGCCTTTGGAAACCATTAGGGTAGGTAGATAGTAGATATATGAACATCACTACGTACCAGTTGACGAACGTTGTCGGGTTGATGAGGCCGCGGGAACCGCCGAGGGCTTGTGCAATGGAGGCGCTCATCTGCTTCCAGGGAACCAAGGAAGGAACCCAAACCGGATTTCACCTCGTCGTGGATCATGACGCCGGGGGCCTAAATATCGCTGATGAGATCCTTGAAAGACCTGTTGACGAACCCTCTCGGCTCGTCGATACTGCAGTCTGCATTTACTTATAATTTATTTTCTCGAAGCTAAACACTTCTCTGGACTCCAATTGATTTTTTTGGCTATAAACAGTAATCATGATATCACATTCGGACCACCGACTCTGATAACAAAATATTACTACAGAGGAAAGTAGAAAACCTTTCCTCGCCACTCCCACTACTACTGGTGTGGTTGTCATCAACGTCATCAACGGTGTAGTAGCGTTTAGAGAGGTACGATATACACTGTTGCTCAAGCGCAAATGTATTGACGTGGGTGTTAAATTTCTGGAAACGGAGCGCGAGGTGTCTGCACTGGTTCATCTATCTTGGTTTCTGTTTAACCGGCACTGAGCTAGCCAGGAGTAGTAGTGATGCCTTTGAGTCTTGGGGGAGGAGACGCGAGCAAAGGCGACGCCATTTCCAACTGTAGTTCAGGCGCGCTTGGTATCTAAGTATCGAGTGTTCAGAGGGCCGGGCAAAGGTAGCCAGCCAGTCAGACAGCCCGGGTTTGCGACAGCAGTGTGCCACCTGTCGGGGCTCCCAGGGTGCTTTGTGGTGTAAACCATGCAGTCCTCACCTTCGTTAAGAGGGCCACCCGGTCTAAAGAAGCGCCTTGCATAGGATGCATTTGCTGTGGAATGTACTGTGCGAGGAACATTGCCGTCGAAATGGTTTGCAAGTATGACAACAAAGCAAGACCTGGTTACAGGTAGGAAAGGCAGACACCGAACGAGAGCACGACCAAAAGCAGGATTGAGAAATGGAGATTTCCGACATGAACACTGGTTGAGCCTCGATGGCTTCAGTCAATACTACTCTCTTTATATGGAATCTAAGAAATACGTCGGCTCCCATTGAGAGCTCGGAAGAGAAAGAGGACTGCTCGAGAAGGAGAAGGTTGACGAGGTGCTGGGGAGTGTTAGCAGAAGAGTGGGGCACTCTCCGGGAAATTCGAGGAGCAGAGATGATATCGGAACAGCAGAAGGGGTTCAGGATGATGTCGCTTGTACACACTTGAGGATGGCGTAGAATGTAAGAGGCAAAGGGGAAATCAAAAGTCGGTGAATATATGCGGTGCCACTCCGAGTCCGAAGAAAGTGCCTTGCAGCTGAGTCAGCCAGATTTGATTTGACTTCGCAAAGACTTCACGAATAATCCTAGTCTAACGCTTTGTCTGGCTGTCTCGGTACCCCTTCCCTCGCTCAGGGCCTGTGTGTTACAATCCCTGTAGCATTTTCCTTTTTTCCGTCTTTTCGTCTTCCTTTCCTCCTCTGGTTCTCTTTAACTTCTGTCTCTCCTCTCCTCTCTGCTTAACGTTTAACTCATGGTTTGAATTCCAATTTCTCGACTTCTGACCCCCACTGGCATGACGCCTCACCCGCATGTGGCCTCATGGCCAACCTGTATAAATACTTGTACTTGGTAGTAATAGTAAGACAAGTCCTACTCGTTTTTGCAAAGACCAGCAACATTCTGTTCTATCTACCCTCGGAACCGTGCGACGCACGAACCTTCCCCTCAATTGCCAAGTGCCTTCACCTCGGCTCTCTGCTCTACTGTAATGTATCGCTCCGAGCCCTAGCTTTAATTGACGCGCCGCTCCCCCCTCTCATCCATCTCTGACATCACTTTCAACTCTCAGTTAGAAAATCACCAACTCTCTTCACGGGTTCACGCCACGAGAGAGTCATTAGGAAACGGATTGAGAACAAAAATGCTCAAAAAATTTTTAACAGCAGCTGGTATAGACCGGCGGTACGGTATAAAGTAACTCTGAAGTTAACGCGCATGGCCTGGGCTTTTCAGAGGGTTCCAACAAGCTTCATTCAAGCTTCAAAAAACCCCCAAGCTCTCGACCTTTCTCCGGCTTATACGTATGATCGGACACCGGACATAGTTGCGGTCTAACCATGACGGCACACAACAGCGGGCCCCCCTGCCCCCCCATAAACCAATTTGGCAGTCACGTCACGGACGGGGCTCGACGTGGCCTATACTATACATACATACAGTACGCGAAAGAAAAACCTGATAGCTAGTAGACCTGTTCTGGTCGTTTCTGCTCCAGTGCTTAGCGCTCAGCGGCCATTCAGCCTACTGCAATTCCTGAGAAACACGTCTGAGGTCCTGACTGAAAAAAAAAAAAAAAAAAAAGAGGCATGGTTCTCTTTTGTCTCACAGTAGGCGGCAGGCGCTCGCCCCACTCGCACCTCCGAGTCAGCGCCTAGATCTAATAGACCAGAGCCGCCGGTCCTTGGAAGTTATCCTTCTTCCGAGTCGTTGGTCGTTGGCAAGCGTCGAAGACTGCAGTGTCGCGAACCGTGGAATGACATGATATCTGGTCTGAGACTTGCCAGCGCGAGAAAAAACCGGGTCGGGAGCCCACGTTTGAATCCAGATTCAGGCGTAACTAATTTATACACAGAGAGTACACGTAAGGGTGGATTGCACAATGCATTGTTCGAGAACAAAAGAGTACTACTTTCTTGCACGCTCGTTGAGTAGGTAGGTAGGTAAAGTGGGATAGCTACTAAGACATACACTCGGACCTTGCTTCAAGACCTCCAGACGCGTCAGACAGATCGACAAAAAAAAGACTAAAACTACACACAAAAACGATGAAATGAAAAAAGAAGAAAAAAAAGAAAAAAAATCCGATCCTCGATGACTAAAATCCAGATGCGTTTCATAAAAAAAAAAAAAGTAGAGGAAAAGGGGAAAGGGGGAAAGGGGGAAAGAAACCATCTGTGTCCATCGTTTAATTTTTGCTTGAATTTTTTTTTTTCACGCCCAAGCAGACTCGGACCACCACCGCTTCTCGCCCCCACGCACACCCCACTCGACGATCCCCGTCGTGCTCGCGACATACAACCACGCACCACGCGGATCGAAGCACGTGCCCGCCAAATCGAGATGCGCCGGCGTCTGTATCGCCAACACGCCGCCGCCAGCGCTGCCCTCCGCCGTCGAATAGCCGCCACCAGCGTGGTCGGGGGTATATGGTGCTGCGGGCCGTCGGGACTGCCGACCGTGCGAGGGTGGTGGTGGGGGTGGTGGTGATGGGGCGCGCGACGGCGCGCGTGAGGTGAGGCAATCCGTCTCTGCCTCCGCGTCGTCCATATCGTCCATGTCGTCCGTGTCGGCGTCGACATCCATCTCCATTCCCGCGCCCACGACCTCGACATGCGAGCGTCGCCGCGCGAGCAGCGGCGTCGTGGGCCCGGACGCGGGTGCTGGTGCCGGGGACGGCGCAGTGGTGAGGAGTACGTCGCGCTGTCGTACCCGCACGCGCAGACGACGATCGCGGTCGCTGCCGGCATGTGCGGATGACGGCGGGGCGGCGTTGTGGTAGTGGTGGTGGTAGTGCCCGTGGCCGTGCGGGTGTGTATGCAAGTGCGGCGCGGAGACGTGTTGGAGATTCGCCGCGAGCGTGCGCACGTAGGGCTGTTGCGGATGATGGATCGGTGCTGGGGCTGGGGCTGGCGAAGAACGTGCAGAGCCTGGCGTCGTTGGCACCGACGAACGCGGCGAGGCAGATGGTGGAGGATCGGCGACGATCGCGGGGACGCGGATAATTTCTTCGTGCTCGAACGTCGTCGCGTCGATGACGTGCAACAGGGACGTGTGCTGTCGCTCCCAAAGTCAAAATCACACTCCACGGAGTTAACCAGGGGGACTCAGTGACGCACCTCGGTAAACGTCATGAGTTCCTTCCCATTGATACCCGAGCTAAACTTGACATTCCGGACACCCCAACCAGGCGCCCTGTGTGCCGGCATGGTCCAGTCCCACGTATCCTCGTACAGCCACCCGCTGGCGGTGCCCATTGGTCTGCTCCCGCTCCTGCTCATCCCTCCCGCACCGCCCGGCGGCAGGCGACTACGGTCGGTCGTGAACACTTTCATCGGCTTGCGGGAGCGAACGTCCCAGACCGCAACCATGCCCTCCTGTGAAGCGACAGCAAACTTGGAACCGGACGGCGAAAATGCGGTGCAGAAGGACGCGGGAAGCGCGCTAGCGTTGTGCACCGGATGCGCGTTGTGGTGGGGGTCGAAAGGGGGGAGGGTCAGCTGGGCGAGCGGAGTGAAGGTGATGCGCGAGCCGCCAGTCATGCCGTGGAGATACACCTGGGGCGAATCGCCTACGGAGAGGAGTGTGCGGCCGTCCGGGGAGATCGATGCTATGGATCGGCAGAAATGATGACGACGTTAGTAAGGCACCGTAGCTCGGAGTTACGCGGTGAAGAAGGGCATACAGTGGTTCACGGGCACGTCAAGCCGTAACGTTCCAACTTCGTTGATACGCTTCGGTGGGCCGTCGACGCCCTTGGTGCCGCGCACATTGACGTCGAAGAATTTGACGGTGCAGTCGTTATTGCTGACGGCGACGCGGGGTTCGGCGCTACTCTCGTTTGAGCGGGTAAGGCTGAGGGAAGTGAGGAGGACGGAGTTGTTGATGGATCCAGACAGGACGTTGTCGTATTGCCATAGCCTTCTTGTTGGGCGGGGGGAGGCGGTATCAGAAGAGTTGCGTGGTGAGGGGCTGCGTCTGGAGTGTATCGATAGGTGGAGTTCAGCGTCTTGCCCGCCTGCAGCGAGGAGCCGCTCGTCTGTATCGGGGATGGGAAGGGATGCGATGGTGTTCGGGACGTAGTTAAGGGAGACCAAGGAGGTTTGTGCCTGTGGGTAAAGACTGTCAATCTCATCCGAGCCGGGAGTACTGCGGAGAATATGAAGCGCGATAATGTATCAGCGTCAGGCAGGAGTCTGGGCCTGGGTCCGTTGGACAGATGATGGCACGGGTACCACGGCCACGCTCAATGGCCGTATCGCCGCCGCCGCAAGGCTGACTCCACCAATTGGAAAGAGCACAGCGCGACGAAACAAAGACCCCCCAGAGAGCTATTTACGGTACCTGCCATTCGCGCCAATTTTTTCTCAAGGCGATTTCCATTTCGCTCCGTTTTTTTTTTCCCTCTTGGCGATGGGAAACGGAGCAGCATGGAGCAAAACGAGATACGGAAAGAAAGAAAGAAAAAGAGACTCACAGAAGATGGATCAGATATGTCCTGCTCCATTATACATTGGTCCTGCACATAGTTGATCACGCCACGCTCATCGGGACATATGACGAGATCTCTTAGTTGCCTGTAGTATGAAAGGGTGAGACGAGCGGGATGGTGTTTGTTGGGGAGGGAAGAGAGACGAACACATGGCATATGGTAACCGGTTGGTGGACGACATTGGTCGGCTCCGGGGAGAGGAGCGATTGAGAGCGAGCCATGCGACTGAGCAGCACGGAGGAAGAGAGGGTGGCTGGCTCCAGGGGTCTCTTTACTTTAAAAATGCATCGATGGCGGCTCAACTCACTCGGCCCATCTCACACAGTCTCGGCCCGGTACAGTTGATTCCTCTCTAGCCCCTCCTCGTGTTAATTATTACGTACCACACTGAGGCGGTCACTGAGGCCGTTGTGAGCATGTGGCTCTCGATAAAATTCTTTCATCGACCGGGGGGTAAATCTGATCGTCACTTGTGGGGTATTAAAGTATTTTGTTTTACTCGGTTACACACTCGGAACTCGAGGAAGAATAGAGTGTGACTTACTCCAATAGCAACACCAGCTGACACCCCCATAATCAGGCACTGACACGCGCTGGCACCTGTGCTGGCACATCCTTCTACCTATCTGCATGTCTGCCTCGTGCGCCCTCTTCCTAGACATAAACACCAAAAAAGGCAGCAAGCAGATCACGATTTGGAAAAAAAATAAAATGGTATTCTTTGTTTTCTACCTATGTATCGAGTCCACGTATGCAATTGTGTTTTACTGTAACATGCTAAACAACTTGTACCGAGAACGAGCTCGCGGTCAGGTGTCTTCAAGAATCAGAAAAGATCGTCAAATCATGGGTCATAATGTCCTGGATAGTCAGAGCTCGTGCGTGCGTGCGTGCGTGAGTAAACAAAACAAAAAAAACAGCTGCAAGAATCAAGATGCAACAATACATCGCACCACAGCTCACACCCGGCGCAACATCCGCACACCATCGCCCTTCCCAGCTACGGGCTTCATCACGCCAGACGATGATCCCACCCGGCTACCAATACCACCACCGACAGTCATTGACAACCGCGTCGCACCTCCAACGGCAAAAGCAGCTGAAGCTCGCGGCGCGACGATGCCACTACTGCCAACGCGCGATGTTGGCGGGCGCAGGCCAGACGGGCGCGGGCCAGCACCAGCCCCTATCAATGAGGCCTTGGAGGCGGTGGCAAGAGGAGGCGGTGCTGCGGCCCTGCCCTGCTGAGACGTCGGCGCACGGAGGGGTACCGACACCGATGCACTCTTAGCGTGCGCGGTAGGGCGCTGGACTCCTCCGATGAATCATCGCGCGCGGTGGGGCCCCGCCGGCCGCCGACGAGGAAGGAGCGGAAAATTTGGGAGGAGATAGTGGTGGTGGTGGGAGGGTCGTCTTGCGCATGCCTGCATTATTTGCCCTTTTGGTAATGCGCTGTGCGGCTGTTGACACAATCGGCGCGGGTAGCGCCGAGATCGATGCGCGTGCACTTCGCCCGTGGGAGGGCAGCAGGCACCGCCCGCGGCTGTGGGTGGGGCCGGGTTGGGGTGCGTAGGCGCTTGTAGTCGGTTTGCCTTAGGGCGAATGAATTGTCGCACAGGTAGTGACGGAGCTTAGGGAATGGAAAGTGTCAGGGGCGGAAGTAGGGCGGAAAATAGAAAAAAAAAAAGGCTACTGGGAACGGTGTGGCTCGTGGACTTCACTGGCGGCGTTGAGATGATGTCGTGATCGTCGGCCTTACTGCCCGCGCCCACCAATGTGCCCGGCTCGGCCGCGGCCTCCTCGTCGTCTGATGCCATGTCCATATCTTTCAGCCGCTCCGACAGTACGTCGTCCATGTCCGGCTCGCTCTCGCTCTCGATGAGCGTGCACCGCACAGCGTCGCCTTCACTAGCCCTCGCTGGCGCCATCACCCCCAGCACGGCCCTCTCCAACTCCAAGTCCATCTCGAGGTCGCCAAGCGAGTCGTTCTCCGGGAACAGAATCTTGTCCTTGAGCAAATCGAACGACGACTCGTCAAAGTGAACGCTCAGGCTCTCCTGCAGGTCCACGGATACGCGGCGTGCATCTGCGTCAGGGGATGCGCTTAACGTCGCGGCCAGGGCGGAGCTGCCGACGTGTCGGCGAGGGAGAGGGCGGCGCGGCGGGTGGGGCGACGGCAATTTGCGGGGCGGACGGCGTTGGGGGGTGACGATGGGGACGTGGTGGTGCCATTTATGGCGTTGATGACAGATGCGAGGGGCGAAGAGGAAGGCGCGGGCGTGGGGCGTGCGAGGCGGAAGGACGATGGGGACCCGAAAACCGCCGCGGCCGCGGTCATGCCTTTTTTCGGGATGGACACGGGGCTACTCCGGCTGCTGCCGTCGCCGAGCGCGATGTCTGCAAGAGGACGCCGCTGGGGAGTCCCCTCCACGTTCCCCACCTCGTGATGGACGACGACCGGCTCGCACTCGTCTTGTGGAACCTGGCCGTCGTCGTCGTCGTCGTCGTCGTCGTCGTCGTCAGAAAGCGAGTCATATGACACGTTAGGGTCACCAAAGTCGATCAGACGACCCTTGGGCAACGGGTGAGGAAGCTGGGCCTTGTACCGTGTGTAAGTACGGTTGAAGAACTTGGTAAGAGTGATAGGGCTGTCCCCGAGAGGGGCCGCGTTTTCCTTGTCGGAGCCCAAGTCTGGCGAAGGACAAGGTGGTGGTGTCGATGGTTGTACAGAGAAAAGTGGGTCAAAGAGGTTGAGGATGCTCTCTCTTGGTCGGTTCATTGTAGCTGTGTGTGACGCGTTGGCAACAAGAAGACTCTCAGGCTCGTGGTGGGCGAAACGCGAACGCGAGGCTGTGTTCGATTTCGTTTAGCTAGCATCACGTGCTCGAAGACGGTCACGGGCTTCCCGTTGAAGGCGTCAAAGGGAGACGTGCCATCATGATGAGAGTGAGCAAAAAGGCTGAGCCGATATGTCATTGACAACTTTGATCTAGAAAATCTAACCACAATGTGGTCGAGGCGCCAGGATGGGGGGGCGCATTAGTCAATTACCCAGCAAGGCTGACCCTTGAGTCCATAAAGATCTGCCGAAACTAATAGAAAATTATTCCAGTTACAATATGCGTTTTCGCTTTTTTGCCTTCTGTCACAACATCTACCTTCGAGCGATGTAATAGTGCGAAAATGACACGGCCACCCCAACATAATCCCGTTCTTTGCATCATGGCAGTCAACTCCCCAAATGCCTCATAAATACGACGTCTAGAACGATTTTACGAAAGAGACTGAATTCTATCCATCCGCAGCACCCGTCTAGAATCGCCCCAAATTCAAATTCAAACTTTCGGTCAACGTACTCAAGCGCAACTACCAGGGTTCCTTCGGATCCGTACCTATCACCGTCAAATACGTTACCGACCTTACAGTGATCGGGGCAGAAGCGGTACGCCCCTCCCCTTCTTTGTCTTTATTGCAATCCTCTCATACATACGTATCATTCCGGTGTTAGTGATCTAGGACCTTGAACTCCAGCCCGGGCCTGACACCAAGCCGTACATGGAAACTTCGTGTTCTCGCGTGCCACAGAATGCCAAGACCTCTCTATTACCCAGGTGTTCATGTCCACGGCTTTGAACAATGTTCCAAAAACCCTTTTTTGTGTCCTGTGGTGTCGTTACTTGAAGTGGTGTTTCATAGTACAAAAGCAGTAAGTTACACTGAGAGTTACACGGTTTGGTTTGCCCTATTATTTTTACTACACGCCTCGTGACCAAACGCTCGACAAACGTGGTTCGGAGAGCATGACGTCGTCTCATGCTGCTCACTACGACGAACCTAATGCCCGTGGCAATTCGATAGGGCAGATTAACTCGTACCAGGCGGCCGCGGATCCATCATCTCGTCGCTCTGCGGGAAACAGGGTATAAAACATCCTACTGGATCTTGTAGTTGTAGTTATTTAAACCCTCACTTCAGTAGTGTAACCCCAGTTTCTGCTCTTAGTGCGCAACAGAGACCGAGGTGAGACTTTTAGTACTTCCCCCTGTATTCGCCTGTACTCACTACTCGCCCCACTCGGCTCATCTTGTCGGATAGACTCCGCCCGCGTGCATACTTATCTGCTCTCACTCCGAGCCATATTTATTCACCATCCATTCATTCCCGAGTGCGTCCATAACTTCAATAAATTATGCCCAAGGTATCGAAAGTAGCTGAGAGAGTAGCCGACCGAGATGTAGTCCTTGATATAGTCTTCAACGTACGCTGCCCCAATCAACTCTTATATACTAACAAAATACGTACATTACCGCCTACAAAAGACTATGGATCGCTGTAGTAGTTCTATCTAGGTATTAACACAAGTGGCCCAATCGTATCCATGCACGAAAGTTGAAAGATCGATACGGGTTTGATGTTCGCTAGCAACCCAGATATCACTTGGGCGATGAAGACCTGCCCTATGTATTAGCGGGATCCACATTAGGAGTTCACCCCTACTACCACCATATCCATCCCTCAGTGTTGATTGCGGAGTGGGTCAGTAAAGTCAACATGTCTAGTAGCCTCCATATTTCCTGTCGTAGCATTGAACATACGAACTGATACATCTCCTGATGAGACGATGCGCTGGCCATCTGGCGAGAATGCCACAGACATGGACCGGGTCCACGTGTCCGCAAAATGGACCTGCCGCCGTTTCTCCCCGTCGTAGCATTCCACACACGAATTGGTTCGATCATCCGATCCTGGAGACGATACGCTGGCCATCTGGCGAGAATGCCACAGACCTGACCGAAGATGTGTGGTTAGTAAATGGGCCTGCCTCTATATCTCCGGTCGTGGCGTTCCATACATGAATTGCTCCATCAGAAGAGCCTGAGACAATGCGCTGGTCATCTGGCGAGAACGCCACAGACAAGATCGGAGACACGTCTCCAGTAAATGGGCCAGCCGCTGTCTCTCCCGTTGTGGCATTCCACACACGAATTGTTCGATCGGGAGAGCCTGAGACGATGAGCTGGCCATCTGACGAGAATGCACAGAGAAGACCGAATCCACGTGTCCCGACAAAATGGGCTTTGCCTCTATCTTTTCCTGTCGTGGCATTCCATACACGAATTGTCCCGATCGGAAGAGCCTGAGACGAATACGCTGGCCGTCTGGCGAGAATGCCACAGATCTGAGCAAATCCGTGTGTCCAGTAAATGGGCCTGCCTCCGTTTTCCCGTCGTGGCATTCCAAATACGAATTGTTCGATCAGCCGAGCCTGAGACGATGGCGCTGCCCATCTGGCGAGAATCCCACAGACGAGACCCCCAATCGTGTGTCCAGTAAGTGGGCCTGCCCTCTATCTCTCCCGTCGTGGCAATTCAGCACACGATCGTTCCATCGAAAGAGCCTGAACAATGCGCTGGCCATCTGGCGAGAATGCCACAGACTCGACCGAAGACGTGTGTCCAGTAAGTGGGCCTGCCTCTGTTTCCCCCGTCGTAGAATTCCACACACGAATTGTTCGATCATAGGAGCCTGAGACGATGCGCTCGCCGTCAGGCAAGAATGCCACAGACCTGACCCAAAACGTGTGTCCGGTAAATGGGCCTGCCTCCGTCTCTCCCCGTCGTGGCGTTCCACACACGAATTGTCTCGTCGTCCGAGCCTGAGACGATGCGCTGGCCATCTGGCGAGAATCCCACAGAGAAGACCGAATCTGTGTGTCCGGTAAATGGGCCAGCCTCTGTCTTTCCCGTCGTAGCGTTCCATACACGAATTGTTTGATCACCTGACCCTGAGACGATGCGCTGGCCGTCTGGCGAGAATGCTACAGACCAGACCAAAGAAGTGTGTCCAGTAAGCGGGCCTGCCTCCGTCTCTCCCGTCGTGGCGTTCCACACACGAATGTTTTGTCGTTCGAACCTGAGACGATGCGCTGGCCATCGGGCGAGAATGCCACGGACATGACCAGATCCGTATGTCCAGTAAATGGGCTTAGGTCTGTATCTCCCGTCATAGCATTCCACACACGAATTGTTCGATCATAGGAGCCTGAGACGATGTGCTGGCCATCTGGCGAGAATGCCACAGACCTGACCCAGTCCGTGTGTCCAGTAAATGGGTTTGCCTCTGTCTTTCCCGTCGTGGCGTTCCACACACGAATTGTTTTATCGGAAGAGCCCGAGACGATGCGCTGGCCATCCGGCGAGAATCCAACAGACCAGACCGCATCCGTGTGTCCATTAATTAGGCCTGTCACATTCCCTCCCGTCGTTGCGTTCCACACACGAATTGTTCCATCGTAGGAGCCTGAGACGATGCTGGCCATCTGGTGATAGTGCGATGGAATTGACCTCGCCCCCAACGTCTGAAATCACTAGCTCCGATGATGGCCAGTGAGACAATCGCCCACGTTCTACGCTTAAGATCCGAGGAAATGAGCCGGAATAATGAGCGGAGACAAGAGAACTGGTTGGCGCAAATGGTAAGGCAGAAAGGTAGACATGTGGAGCACTCTTTGCTATGGCCCCCCCGAAATATCGTACAAACACAGTGGCATCATTGACGAATGCCCTGAATCTCTCTAGCTCTGTATGGGAAACCTGTTGCGACCGTAGCTATTAGCTGTCCGCCTTCTTCATCGAATCAAGAATTATACTCACACCTTGACCAGAGGCTAACCACACGTTCAACGCCGAGCACGCTGCCGAAGCAAGTCCCACATCGCTTGTCAAACTAAGGGCCTCCAACCAAAAGAAAAGTTTCTTCTCAAAAAAAGTCCGGAGTTGTCCAAACAGACCAGTTTCGAAGTCAATATGTTCCAAATGATCGTCCCAGAAACGACAGGCATACAACAACGCAGGTGGGATGTGTTTATCGATGCGGGAGTTAAGGTCTTCGACGTCTTTGTTGGCGAGATACGACGATTCGAGAGCACAGATGTTGAATTTGAGATCTTTGAGCAGTAGAC